>JAZGTK010004774.1:0-23735 GCA_036877625.1 Ambastaia sidthimunki
TCGACAGGATGTCTGCTCCTACATTGAGATATCCAGGGACATACACTGCTCTCAGAGAGAGGAGTTTCCCCTGGGACCAAACAAGGATCTGGTGCACCAATTTCGTCTTCTCCGAAAGACGTCTTCTCCCATACTTCTGGTACCCCTTGCCCACGTTCGCTTCATTCACTTGAAGCTGGGGGCGTGCACTAAAGCACGTGCTTTTATAGCTTCCTAGTCGTGACGTATGGCCCCCTTCATTAAGAGAGTCTTTACTTCTTGTTCCATAACTAGAGCCTGAGAGGAACCCACCACAGTAGGGTGCACGCCGCCGAAAGTAGGCGGTTTGCRACTGAACTGGATCTTGTATCCAAGTTCTACAGTACTCAGGACCCATTTGGACCCATTTGGCAGTGCTTTCCAGGCTGCCAGATAGTTCTTTAGGGGTACCAGCCTCTCGAGACTGGCCTCTAGTCTGTTTGTATTGCTTTGACCGGTGCCCTGAAAGGGAAACCCCGCAGGGGACTCCCTATCCGGTCTCCGTAGAGACGGCGCCTCTGTTATGCCCGCTAGTTTGGCAGGCAAGGCGGGGCGCCCATGCTTGAGGCTTCTGCACCCTGAAACACCAGCGGTGGCAAAATTGAGCCTCCAGAGGGCCCTGAGAGGGAATGGGCGTCGCAACTACCCACTGCCCCCCAGATGGGGCTGCCCCCTGGGGTCCTGACTGAGGTTTTAAATAGTCAGGACCGCTTCTTAGAAGCCTGCTTGGAAATCAAGACGGTCCGCAGATCCTGCCTTGATTTCCCGGGCTTCGAGGCTGAGCCCCGCATCACCCGCACGCTAATGGGGGGGGAACGGGACGTGACACTCTGCCTCTGGGCCTCCTGGTACAAGGAGCTGGTACATGGCTGGATGTTCCCGCCTAACAGCCCCAGAGGACAGAGAGCGATGAGGGAGGAACCGCTGAAATGTCTCCGTTTGTTTACGGGCCACCTGGAACCTGTTGACGACAGTTTCTACTGTATCGCCAAACAGGCCAGAAGGCACTAACGGGCGTCTAGAAGGAAGCCACAAATGCCTCTCTGCGGCCACCATGGCTGCCATAGACCGCCCAATAGAGCGGGCGGTCTCCTTGGTGGCACGCAAAGAGGGCAGAGGCCTCCCCCTGGGGGGAAGAAACCGCAGTGCGGGCTTCCGAACCCAGAGAGAGAGCAGAAGACGTGGCGGGTGAGGAGCGAGATAGGGACGAGCCCGTCTCAACTCCCTCCACCAAATCTATCTGTGAACCCCACGAATGCCTCCTCCGCTCTGCCTCAGAGAAAGCGGGACCAGCACCACGTGGAACACTTGTGAGGGCTCCCCCCTCAAACAGAGCCCTCCGGGAGCGAAGCGCACACAGTGGCATGCGTTCGCAATGCACACAGCCAGCTCCCTCAAGAGCTGACTGAGCGTACTCCGCTCCCAAACGGACAACACACAGACTGTGTGTATCCCCACCCATTATATAACGCGGGCAGGGAGGAACACACAGCCTGAAATGTTGATCTTTCTCCCCCTTATTACTCTTGCTTTTAGCCTTTGGCATGTTTTATCTAAAGAACAGATAAAATCACGCAAGACAACTTCTACAAAGCTAAACAAGAGACAAAGGACAGACAAATGACACAGAGCACTTCGCTGAATGAACAAAGCTGGGGGCATGCACTAAATACGTGCTTTTATAGCTTCCTGGTCGTGACGTCACCCTGCCTGTGACGTAGCGCCCCGTAATTGATTGTGCGACAGGTGTTTCAGAGCGCATATAAGCTGATGGCGTTCCCATAGCGTTTACCGACGCAGCTCGAGTTCCTGAAAGGGAACAGGGCATACGCTCCTTTCCACGCAAAGTGTGGTATTTATCAATATGAACGTGAGTGGTAGATTCGATCAATCTTATGTCAGATTCCGACCAGGTGTACGCAAGTTTTTGAGTTGGCTTAAACTTGCGCAGCATGCGACAGAGAACTATTATAAAAACATTTTCATCAAACTATTATTGATGAGGTCACACATTCATTAATTTGTGATGTCGGTGTAAAATATTGACAAAGTGTTAAGTGCACATTAAAGATGTTTAAATATTAAATAAATAAATTGAACATGACAATGTTATGTTTTATTTTGGCAACATTTCTGCTCTCTCTTTAATGACATGCTCCCAAATGACAAAATTAAAAAACAGTAGGTGAAAACAATCTGGGTTAACCTATTTGCAATATGGTTGGCTAGATTTTTATTTATGCATCTATTTAAACAGGAAACTTTGACTGTCATGAAATTTCGGAAATGTTGACCACAGCTGTGATGTTTTTTTTTTTTTTCCACACTGCCGTCTTCTGTGTCCCTTTGATCCCGGTCTTCGTGCTCCCTAACAGAACAAGCCGGTGATCTTGAACTTCATTTGTTAGCATCTCGATTTTTAACTGCGAGAAATTCCTTTTCTTCGCCACCGTCTTCTGTGTCTCCATGTCATAAAGTTTGAGGGCAGGACATCTAAAACCCCGAATTTATCATGATATTCAATGATATTCAAATGATGATTGTTTTCAGCCGCCACATTTATCAAAGTCTGATCATTTCTACGACGGGATTGGCAGTCTACAAATCGCTTCATAAATCACACGTGATCTTGATCGTGAGATAATTTTTGCGCACAGATTTACGTTCGTTTCCATGTTCGTTTGATAAATGAGGGGCCCTTGACTTACAACATCTTATACAAGATCTTTTTGAGAACGTACTGAGCTGTCTAGCCAGACAGCATTTTAAGGCATTGTAGTTAAGCTTCAAAAGCTTCAAAAAGTAACATTATTCTGCCTTCTAAGATTCCATGTAGTGGACAAAATTTTAGGCAGTATGGCAGGTGTCTCTTAAGGGGAAAGCAGTCCCAGAAAGCATTGCAACAGAATCGGTGAAAAAAATTCAACTTGGATGGTCTAGATCAGGGATGGGCAACTGGCGGCCCACGGGCCGTATACGCACCATCTTCAAATACGGCCCACTCGACCATATTATGTTGTCGTCAATTTTAATAAATTTGAGAAACAAGATTAGGAAGGATGTTAATTCTAACGCAAACCAGAAGAGGTCGCTATCATTCCCGCGGATCACTGTTATCATCACCGTATTTTTTATCACTGAATGGTTCTTATATTCAGTCAGGGATATCTTCAATAGTAATATGTGAAAGTGACATGTTTTTGTCAGTTATGGTTACCTATAACCGAAACGTGACCTCTGCATTTAACCCATCCTTTGTGAGGAGTGAACACCAGTGTTGGGGGTAACGCATTACAAGTAACGCGAGTTAAGTAATAATATTATTTTTCTGAAGTAACAAGTAAAGTAACGCATTACTTTATAAATTTACACATTAATATTTAGTTACTTTTTTAAAAAAGTAACTCAAGTTACTTTTTTCAGTTTAATTAATTTGTTTTTAAAAAATTCACGTAGTCAAAATTCAAGGAAGTCACGTAGAATCACGCATTCAATGCCTGCGCGGAAACAGTCACAAACTTAGATGGACGGAGATGGCAGTCTACTAACAAAACAATACAAAAGTAACAAACACATAGGGCTGTGCAATAGATCCAATTTCGATTTCGGCTCCAAACGATCACAAAAACAGTGATATCGACAAAAATCGATTATTGTTAATATAATTTTACCATATTACGCTCTGCTATTCTGTCATGTTTTCCGAATAAAACACGCAACTCTGTCGTTACGTGAGAGATGATGAATATCAGTAAGCAGGAGACTATTTTTACATTCATGTTAACTTT
Organism: Ambastaia sidthimunki; assembly: GCA_036877625.1. Classification (NCBI taxonomy): domain Eukaryota; kingdom Metazoa; phylum Chordata; class Actinopteri; order Cypriniformes; family Botiidae; genus Ambastaia; species Ambastaia sidthimunki. The sequence continues at coordinate 3,807 of JAZGTK010004774.1, forward strand.
GGATAAAACGCACATTTTAAGACAGGGAGCTACCTAAAATCACGCTATAGAAAGCAAAACAGCATTTAATGTTTGAATTTCTGGATTAAAATAATATAATTTGGAAGCCAATACTATCTTCACAAGCAGCTCATTATGAATCAGAATATTAGAGTCTTGTGAGAATAAGATCAGTGACGCAGGTGACGGAGAGCAGATGCGCTACAGGCTCAGTGACAGTCAGAGGTGCAGCTGTTTGTGGAATTACATTCTGACTGTTTGAACTGGTGATTTCTTTTTTTCACGTCTGTTGATGCATTTCATAATTTGATCTGAAATGAAGCAAATACATTTGTGCGGGAGTTCAGAGTTTTGCAAAGTCTGGCTATTGACAACATATACACATTTAAGCCCAGTTTCTTTATTTTAGTTACTAAGTATGGAAAGTAAGGAATCACACTGTCATTCCAATTTAAAGATAAAACAAATCTGCTGATGTTACATCACCCCACATATCGACCTTTCTGTGGTATTGTTGAACATGTCGATTATTTATCTGTTTTTTTCTTCAGCTCCTTTTGCCTGCAGTGGAAAAATCATGATAAAGGAAATATTGAAGTAATTAGCATAAATATGTTGGGCACTACATACAGAGTTTCCAGGGGTTAACAACTGTAATAAGGATGATAAATTATGTCTAAAATAGTAGCTGCTGTGGTGATGGAAGGTCTGGCTCTTTACTTGCGTTTTGCCTTGCAGCTTTCAAATTCAAATGTAAATGTCTCTGTGTTGTCATGTAATTAGTTTAAAAGAGAAAGTGTTACACCTTGAAATGGTTTATCACTTTTTGATACAACAAAAAGGAACACCTTGATTTCGCTTTTACAGTGAACCCATGTAAATGTACAATTTGAAGGAAAAATTCAGGAGAGACGAAGATTCAGTCATTATTACCATAGGTCATTCCAAACTGTCTTTGTGTCAAATACAATAATTCTTTTTTTCCATACGACGAATATGACACTGTTAAAATACATACCACAAGTACATAAGCACAATAAATGTTTTATATGCACTATATTTAAAATGTTCTAAAGGCATCCGATGGCTCTCAAAAAATATTCAAATGTGGATGTCTTCCAAATGTGACAACAAATAGCATTTTAATGTCAAACCTGGAGGAAATATAAATAAGACTATTTCAACTATTTGTTTTTGGTAAACACCTCCTAGAATGTTATCAACAATGGTATAATTTTCATCTTTTAAATACTGATAGACTGTTATCTCTGTGTTCCTCTGTGAAGGCAGGTGAGGTATAATGATCAAACGGAAGAGCCAACAGACAGAACGACACTAAACACAGTTTGTTTTTACCTGACGATAGGGGCAGGAAAATCTTGAATAGATCAATTATTGGAAAATTCATTTAATTTCATTTAATAATTTAGTCAATTAGAAAAATGATTTAAATAACTATGTAAGATTAAATGTAAGCCACAATATTAGACAGCCATGCTTTAGAGTGGTAGCTCTATTCAATAATAGTTCAGCAGCCTTTAAGAGGTTATAAGGTTAAACATGATCTGTTATTTTTCAGTATGTTAGTCAAGACCACATCTGTGAACAATATCCACCCTAGAGCTAAATCTTTGGCATCCCATCTGTCCACATTTTTCCCTCTTCTGTTTTGCAAGTTAACACCATTCTTAATGCTAAAACAAGGCAGACGCTGTTTACCATCGAGTCTGGCAGAGGTTTGGTGCAGGGTATCACTGCCACCAGCCCAAAGACAGGACAGCCCGTATGCTGTCCTGTGCTTGCCCATGGATTTATATCATACAGTCAGTTGTAAACTATTATCCTAGAAGGGTTAACACAACAGTTTGACAACCATTCCATGTAATGTTCCTTCATACTATGTGTCAGCTAAATGGTAAAGTACCTGATATTACATAGAAAAGAGAAAAGATCCTCAGTTGTCAGAACCAATAGCTAGTTAACATCAACTGCCTATGATGCCCCAGTCCACAGATATGACAGCTTGATGGAAAGAGAAGTACTAGCTCAAATGGACCTTTGAGTATTCTGAACTACAGGTTAAAAGTTCATACCAAGACATAATATTCGCCATAATTCTGCCATCATTTACTCACCCTCTTATTGCATAATGCAATTAGTTCATATAACATAGGCACTATGTTTGAAGTCTTTCGAAGCTATATGGTCATTTTATGTAAGAAAATTACTGAAGTTATTTATTGATAAATCTCACTTTCATGTGTCAACAACATGACGTGGCTAGTTAAAACAGGCAAACTGTCTCTTCAGAAGTCTTTAGGACCTAAAATAATTTGGTGGGTTTTTTTAACTGAAAACTTAACAGATTAGGGGTTTTAATAATAATGTGCCTGTTGCACTGTTGTCTCAAGAGCTCTTGATAAAGAGTGCTTAGATCTACAAGTGTTCATACTTATATATTGCCCTGAAAACCAGTGTTTTAGAAGAGTAAAAGTACAGTACATTCAAAATTTTAAAAAGATGTCATGGCTGTCTTCAAAAAGCTACACATTAAATGACTATAATTAGACAAATCAATTAAAAAGTCTAGGTAGTATGATCTTGGGAAGCACACTTCAAAATAGTGATGTACCCTTAAGTGAACATGAAGTACCTAAAATCTCTTTTTGAATGGTTATTTTGTTTATTTTTAAGTTTCTTCTAAATGTTAAATGTCTAACATTTAAATGTTCTAAATGTCTTGTTTTATTTTAATAGCTTAGAAATAGTGAAATAGATGGCATTAGTTAATGTTTCTGACATGCTAGTCTGAATGCTCCCTCCGAGTACGCACTCGGTCTGCCTCAGCTGCTATAGATTATTCAATACACCTGCCATTAAGATGCATTTTTGTTGATTGCATCACAAGTGGACGGCATTAAATGCAGGTGTAAACAAGGTTTTGAGCTTGTCCCCTTGCACGCTTGTCAGATGGGATTTAAACAAGTCATGAGCATAAACGAAGCAACTCAAGGCAACTTAAACTCCTGCTTGTGTTTCAACGAAAGCAGAGAGAATGCTTATAGATCTTCCTCTCAAAGTAATTAGACAGAAGTTGTTGAAATTGGACAAAAGAGACGGATTAAAACACCAGGTGTAAATGGGAACGTGTCTCTTTTGTCCACTTCTGATCGAACTGACCAAAAAGCATCTTAATACCAGGTATAAACAGGAGACTACTATGTGTTCCTAGTCTTTTTTTAACAACATTCACAACATGCATGTTGTTCTAACAAAAAAGTTTTATAATTTTTCATATATAAGTAAATTATATATAAGTTTTTCATATATATAAGTAAAATATAATTACTTTTTTTTACTTTGCTGGCATTTCCAAAGCCTCATGGGCAAAAAGAAAAATATTTTTTAGTTATAGACCTTCCACACAGTAGATATCATATTTAAAGCTGTGAGGAACAGACATACAGTCAGTAATTTTTCTGTTTAAGCTTCTATTTCATGTCAAAAGGTTTGTTTTTACCGTTGGATGAGCTGGACAGTTAATGGCAAAGTTAAAGGGATGTTCACCCAAAAATAGTTATTATTAATATTTTTTTTTTTATCATTTACTTACTTTTCTGTCATTCCAAACCTATATGACTGTATCTTAGATATTTTGAAGTATCTTTTGTCTTTTCAGTGTATGGACACAATACCAAACCAAAACTTTTTGTTTCACATGTTCTAGTCATTTTTCAAAATGTTTTTTTTTTTGAGTGAACTATCTCTTTAAACATCTATAACAACCCACAGCCTTGTTTCATTTGGGAATCAACTTGACCAACCTTTTGTAAATACAAAAATTTGATGTTATGTTTAAAGTAGAAGGTTAAAATATGCAATGTATTAATATAGTATTAGGTATTACTATGAACACTATTAAGGCTGAACTTGTTTCTCTTTGTCTAGATCAAAAGAGTAATCTGAAGTCATATGGTGCCACAAATACTGCCTTACACACATCCTCCAAGGCTGCTGCAGTGAGAAGATAGGGCCACCTAGCTAATGAGTTCTCCAGCCACACCATATTCCTCACACCCTATACTATATAGCCAAGGGCCTAAACCCCTGGGTTTTGTAAAGGTGACAAACAGCCCTATTTCACCATGATAGAACCCGCAAGCATCCCTGGGCTTACACAGGACTTTCTGATTCAGCCAGTTCGCACATGTCCAGGCTGCTTCATTGAGACAGAGGATGTGTCCAATGTAGAATCTGGTATCAACCTCAAAATGGCTAACATGAACCGGGAGTACTCCTGCCCTCTCTCTGATATAAACATGCAATGCATGAGTACAAGTGAGACAGGAAGTTATGAAGACCAGCTCCTCTCTGGTCAGCTTCTAAACTTCCCTGCCCCTAAAACCCAGCTGGCCGAGAAGAAGTTCATAGAGAAAATAGAGTGTGATTTAATTGCTCCAGCCTCCAAAAACTTGTATGAGGGCCTACTATTAGACAAGTGCAATGGAGAGGATAACATGCTTACTAATCCAAATCAGGACTGGGGCTATTTTGAGTCCTTCATTAGTGAAAGCAAAATGGAATTGCTGGATCTCTGTTCCAAAAATGAACGATCTGTAAACCTCTTCTCTGAGGAGGATGTGCACAATTACATGTTTGATGATGATGATGATGATTCAACTCTAAGCAGTGATGTGTGCTCACTGAAGATCCGCTATGAGTCCTTCCAGGACAACATGAGAGAAAAAACAAATGTCCTACAAGAGGAGACACAGTTTAACTTTTTCCCAAGTGTCCTGATAAACTGCACAAAAAAACAGGGTACTGTGGTAAAAAGAGTTGTGGATGAGCTACCAAATAAACCAGAGGAGCTTGAATTTCAGCATGATCACAAAGGAGATGGGAACGAGAGCTCCACTGAGCGCACACTTGATTATAGCGCCAAAATGAACTACTACATTGATTCATGCTATTTGGCTGATGACTCAGGGGAGTATAGTGATGACAGTTCCACCACTAAATCCTCCTTTGACACGTTTCAAGACAACAGGTCTAGATACTCATCCTCACGAAAGAACATGTGTTGCTCCAACCATCTGAATTACGGATTACGAGCCAAGAGAAAAGTTAGGTATAGTGATGACTACTTGTACTATATTGACTCTATTGATGATGAGAATATATTGGAAAAGCAAGAGAAACCACCTACTGGTGCAAAGGAAGAACTGGATGATGACTGGTGTCCCAAAAAGAGGCGGAAATGCTCTCGCAAGTATCCTCCTGTAATAATCAAATATGTTATCATCAACAGGTTTAAAGGAGACAAAGGCATGGCTGTAAAGCTCAGCAGAATTGAGTCAACTGACACAACAGTAAGCTTAAATGAGGACACAATCAGCAAATATAAGAAGCTTGCACCTCTGAAAGATTTCTGGCAACAGAAAGAAAGAGAGGAACAGCTTAAGCTGGCAGCAGGAGATAAACACAATTCACACCATCATGCCTTTAGATCCACTCCCCCCAAAAGGAAACACAAACTAGCAAACAGGCTTAGGATTCAGAGAATTCAAACTGTGGAGCAATCACCCAACACACAGGGCTCCTTTACCTCTGATCCCAGGCAGGAGGTTGCTTCTACAGATGAAACTGGCTCTATAGGAAGGCCATTAACAATAGCCACCAGCTGTGCAAACACATTAGACCCAAATGACATTATACACACTGCTGCCTGGAACAGCAGATCACAAGAGAGAGAGGAAACGAGAAATAAAATATTCAGAATACAGAAATTCAGAGGTGAAGCCAGACTTATAAGCAAGAAAATGAAAGACCTTGTGGAGAATAGTGAGCGCGTGACAGACCTGATGGAAGTTTGCATGCTGCAGAAAAATACGGACACAGTAGGAGGTGCGGAGGATAAAATTATCAGCCCAGCTCCACATAGTCCCCATTTGTGTGAGAGTCACAGAGATAATACCACTGAACAATTTGCTTTTGTGTCTACCACCTGCTCCCCTAACAAAGAGGCATTGTCTGAGAATGTGGCTGCAAGTGTACCTGTTATCCCTGGGGGCTACCTACAAACATTGTTAGAAGCCTCCAATTCTTCAGGAGGTAGCACTGGTATCTCTTTTTTTACTCAGCAGCCTAATAGTCAACACTCGCTGGATCTGTTATTGGAAAAGCAGAATTTTACCTCATTTCAGCTAGCCCAGAGCTGTGTACTTTCTCCACCATTGGAATCCGAGCTCCAACAGTCACCCAAGAATTGTCAGAATCTTTCCCAAATGTGGCACCCACAGCTTGGTCCCAACCAACAATTTACCACTGCAGACATTGCAGAATCTGCGGCCCAACCCAACAATTTCACTGAAGAGATGCCAATGTCAAAGAGTCTGACATTGTCAGTGTACAGCCAGCTGAGTCTGCAAAGCAACAGAATGCTTTATGAAAATAATTACATTCCTGAGCAATCATTGCCTCCTGATGCAGAGTTTCAGCCACAATTTCAAAGAGCCACATTGCACACCAACAATGGCCGTCTTATCAGTTCAGACTCAGTCTCATCAGGTAGCTTGCTGTCAGCTACTTCTAGTCATTACAGCTCTCTGAGTCTTAAACTCTGTGAGAACGATGGTGAAGATGTGAGTGAGAGCTTTCTGGCCCACTGCAGTCCCAAACTGGTGATTCAGCAGAGTTTTGATGCAACCACACCCCTAAGGGAGTCCACAGACTTGTTGGATATCTCCAATTTTACTCCAGATAAATTCAGACACACATCATTGTCTCCAGAGACACCCAATTTATCCCCTCAAGTTATAGTCCGCAAAATTAAAATAGCTGGGAAGGCAAGTGATCACCAGGATGGGGCTAAAATGTCATGCACCAAGGACTTGGACTGGAACTGCAGTATGATAAAGCAAGAAGATTTAACTCAATATCCAGTAGATAGTCGTGAGTATCAGTTGCACATCTTTAATGGTGAAGACAACTCGAGCCTGGGCACAAAGGAAGAAAATCTCCTAAAACCCAAATTTGATCATGATATGATGAGTGCCATTAACGGGACCAAGTCAAAGAGGAAAAATAACAATAAACAATCTACAGGTCAGTGTACCCAAAAAAGCAAAGCCCCAAGAGCTCCTAAGGTAGAGAAGGGCAAAGTTCTACGTCAGACTTCACGAGTATCTAAAAAGTTGAAGGCTTTATTGGATGAGAAGGATGGTAAAGGCCAGATTGAGGGTTCAGCTCATCCGCTGAAAGACAGCAGCTTGGAGGAATGGACTGGAATAGGTTGGTCAGAGGGCAAAATTCAACTCCATGATGAGCAACGAGAGTTTGAAGAGCCATCCAACATCATATCAAATATTGTCTCAGGGATGGCAGAGGTTCAGCGGTTTATGATGGCCTCTGTTGAGCCAATATGGGGCCTTGCAGAAAATGTCTGCCTGCCTTCAGAGGCAAATAGCCTGAAGTTAAAAACACTGAAAATCTTAGAAGGAACTTCATCTGACCTGAAGAAGAGAGGCACCATGACTACTGGGGGCAAAAAAGGTGGGAAAAAAGGTGTCAAAAGTCAGGCTAAGTTCAATGACTCCCTTCCCTTTTTCCCTCAGTTGGCTTTGGGCTGTAACATGTTTGACAATCCTAACCTTGGCATTCCTGGTATCAATGGGCCTGCACACAAAAAGATGTATCATCACAAAACGAGTGCAAAATTCCCTCTGGTTGAAAATCTTAAGGACACGCGATCAAAACGAGACCCAAATAAGGACATATCATTACTGGCTTCTTTTGAGGAACTGAGGTAATATTTTTATATAGCTGCTGATGCACGTTCCTCACTTTTACTACTTCCTCCTGTGTTCCTGACATACCTACAATGACAATGGAGTTGCATGGAATTACATTATTGTTTAAGTATCTCAAGAAGGATACCGATATCTTGCATGAGAGACTTCTTGTACTCGCAAACTACCTGCCTATTGGCTAATTGTGCAAGTGTTGATTAATATTTTAAGTGACAATGGCTGCATTTTTCTTCTGCATTCATATTTTTGCCTTCTTGCAGCTTTTTTGTCTGAAGAAAAAGAAACACTTTGATAAGTGCAATTGATCTTTTTGGAATTTAGTTATTTTCTCAATAAATCTTGCTGCCCTTACGTAATCATATTTCTCTCTTCAAACATGTAGCTATTAAAAATAACTTTTTGTGAAGCAAGCTCCTAATTTGATTATGTATGCAAAAATGAATGCCTTCTCCCTTTTAACCCTTTTACTGCCTGAGTTTTTAAAGTGCGAAATGCTTTGTCCCTATAAACAAAAAAAGCACATAGTGAGACCATGTCGTATTAAAGATATAACAGATTAGCATTGTTCTATTTACTTTCAAACTGCTGGAATGTACATTTCATTTTCTTTCTATCTACTATGCTTTTTGCAGGAGTTGTACTGGAACTTGTCTTAGAGGGACATTTTCCATTGCCATGGAAATCCCAAAATGTTTCATTCTTACTGTCTTTTTTACTTTCAATTATAACTCTGTGCAAATGTATTATCTGTATGAATACTATACTGGCTTTTCCATTTATTATCCTGATGAATGCTAGTTGTTCACTTTTATGACATAACAAGAGATCACTTCGTTTTGGTTAGTTTTTTTGTTTGTTTACTTTTGGACCCTATAGTTTGAAAAGCACCTGCAGCTGACAGTGGTACAGCCACTCAACCAAAACAACTAACCTCTGAGCTTTACTACTTCTGTCACCTTATCTGCCAAATTAAATGAACCTTAAAATAACTTGTTTATAATGAAACAGAGACGCAAAGATGGATTGTTGTGACTATAGAAGAGAGCATGGATAATGATATTAGAGGATGGGTTCTGTCCGATGTCAGTTGGCTAACAATTCATTCACAATCCTGTAAATGGGAACATAATGTCCTTTTATTGATTGAATTTAAAAAAAAAGTATTCTGGATGGAAAAAGTCTTTGAAAGGGTATCAGATATACAGCCTGGTAGAGTTTTAGTATGCTTTTCCTTTTCCCATATCTGAATAATTTCCTGCCTGTCTGCCATACAGGTCATAACATTTTTTACATATGATAATAGTGACCCACCACCCAAGTCACTGTTGCTCAGTCAGACAAGCTTTATGCTAAACATTCCATAAAAATTCTCTGAACGTTTCTGCAAACAGCACAAATATGTTTGTATGTGTCACAAATATGTCACAAATGTTCATAAACATTGAATAGATATTAATCTGTGTAATATTGGATTTTATCTAAGCATTTTATCTACTGTTTAAAGAATTAATAAATTAGGCAGATAAGTGGTAATAAAGCACTGATAGTGATAAAGTGCAGGTGATAAAAATTGAGACTATCAACAATATCAAATGTACAATGTCATCTTTCTGCTTTGTGTCTTAGCAGCCATGTTGTACCATTTTCCTTTGAAGATGCACTAAATACATTATTGGCATTGACTGCAAAAGAATGATGGCATCTTTGATTTAAGGAGAGTTGTTCTAAGAGACTATCTCAGGTAAAGTATTGCCTTACCAAATGCTTTCACCCTACAAAGTTTCATTCTGTCCCCTTCTGCCTCTTGTCTGCCATGTTTAGGACCATGTTTATGCTGATGAGGACACTGCACATGGGCCATATGCCCATCTTGTCTGCCTTCGCTCCATTCTACCTGTTGTCAACTGAATGTACTATATGCCACTGTTAAGCTGTCTCTTCCTACTGGTGCTAAGAGGGTAATTTTATTCTCCCACAAATGATGAAACAAGGAATAACAGAAATGAAAACACTTCATTTCTTTATGAATGTACAATATATGGTTCTGCTTGATGTATTTACAACATGATTCTTTGTCATGTCATTACATTTCTTTTGCCTTTTTGTTGGAGAAATTAAGCTTTATAAATATTGTCTAGTTGATACCAGAGAGATTCTTTAACTCTCGACATTACAGAAATATTGTATATTTTTCTCTTTGCCAATTTGTAAGATATTTTATAAGTGTATATTTTCGTAGAAAGTTGTGAAGTATTAGTGTTTATGTAAGTAACCTTTTTTTGTGCCTGTGTAGGCAGTGAAAAGGATGTTAAATGACCATTTTTGGTTTAAAGAAACAAAATATTGAGAAACAAAATAATTTTGTTGCAAGTTTTATAAGAGGGAAATGATCCTGTTGTAAGAATGTTGTTGCATTATTGTTAAAAACACATATAGGCAAAAAATGTGAACTGTTTGCCATTTTATAAACTTTCATGTAAATTATTCTTGTATTACTTTATGTGGTATCTGTTGTAAAGGTTTTAAATACTTGTGATCAAGCCTGTTTGGTGAAATTGGTAACTTGAGTTTTGTAATAATGTTTCAGGAGTACATATACAAATTAAAATAAGATTTTGAAAGATACTTTTTAAAAGCTATTAATTAGTTCATGCTATTAATGTCTGAAGCCACAGCAAACATGAATGTAACTGTGGACATTACTCCAGTTTCACTGGACTATTTTAAGTCTGTGTAAAAACATTAATCACCTGAAAAAATTTGACTAATTTAGGGTTTAATTACATGTATTTAATTAATTGTGATTATAATAGTAGTTTTACCAAGAACAGACCCTTCTTTTTAACCGAAAATACTTTGTGCTGTATTGCTTTATTGGCATATATTTATAATTTGGTATCAGAGACATTATTCAACCAAAATACTGCATATCATTTCTCATAATGTATTTTCTACAGATAATACTTTTAGCATTACAGTTTCATTTAATTTTAAACTACTTAAAATTACAATACTAGTTTAATCATGCAATTGGGGATGGCAAAGAAAAGTAAGAAGCTGGTGTATTTTGGACTGGACATTCACCTCTGGCCTATTTTGGTAAGCATAGATCTGTTTTCTACAGTGTGATGTGACTGTGTCACGGTCACACTACAGAAGTAGACCAAACAGGGATGAAAGTCAAATACGGAGTTTGTTGACAGAATGCAAGCGTAAACAGAAGAACAACTTAACGAGGAAGACCAAGACGGGGAAACACAGGTAGGCACAGGAGTCGCGTGTGTTGTGTGTCACAGTAACGAGAGCAGACAGCGTGACTGTGGTGAAGGTGCTTATAACCAGTGCTTGATTGCGCCATGCCAGGTTCAGTGAATTAAAAGTCCGGTAATTGTGATCTCGTGGGAGGAGTAATCGGGCCTGACGATGGTGTTTCCGTGACAGTCACTATTTTTAGAGATCTGTATGTTAGAGGGTTCCGTGAATGAAATTGCCAGGTGTTTCCTTAAAATACCATAATAAAATGAGCCGTTTATTTTAAAGTAATTTTTAAAAAATTACTATAAATATTTCATTATCAGAATGCTTTAGAATGGTTTCTATGATCAATTGTCAAAATGTGTGAAATTATGACAATTCAATGCACATCTGTAGGTTTTTTAAAAGAAAATAGGGGCAAGAATGAAGTTATTCTAAGGAGCCTGCAGAAACAAGTAAGGAGAGGAGATTGTGTCAATATGTAACAGAAAACTATCAAAGTACCTAAAGCATAGGAGCAACGAAGAAAAACAATGCTACCCTAACTAGCTGATCCCTACAAGAATGTGAGTAGAAACTTCTGTGCTTGCTCCACTCTCATCAAATTAAAGCCTTGGATGATAAACCTTCAACTCTTCATAGTCCTAGCTAATATTTCAGAACAAAATCCCAATAACATTGGACTCAACAAACTTAAAGTCTACTCAAAACTGGCCTACAGCATTACTGTGTTGTGTGTTAAACCAACAGATAATCCAGCGCATCAATCTTCAAACAACCTCACGGGACAATGCCAGATCCCACTATTACTTGTTGCTCAAATTCAAGTATCTGACACAGTGCTGAGGACAGCCTCTGGATTTGAAATAACTACAGATGATCGAATATTCTAATATACCAGTGTTTCTAAAATCTGCAAGGATTTTTAAAAATGTTCACCTTATCAAACAGATGTAGTAGGTAGCCTATACTTGTGACTTTTGTTAATTTGAATAGGACACAAGCATACATTTGCATTTAAAAATACGTAATTGCTCTAAACAGAAATACAGACATTATTTAAGAAAGATGGGAAATGTGTAAAATGAAAATGTATTGTGTTACACAAGTGTAACATCAATGCTGGCTGGTATTATATCATAATTAAAAAAGGTCGTCGGTTAAAATTTAATCTTAAATTTACATTGTTAACATTTACATTGTTTATCAATGTAAATGATAAACATTCAGAAACATTCAGTTTACTTTAAACTGAAACTAACAAACCTTTATTAACTTCTTACCAAAGAACTACAAAATAATATCTCAAACGTCAGATTTTTTATGGACGAAGTATAACATAAATGTATTTAGAAAGACAGAATTCACGGTTCCGCATCAACTTTAAACACTAACTTTTAAATTGTATAATTTTCTTTCCCATAATTCCGTTGACCGGAAATGGATTTGACGCTTAAGGGACGCTGGATGAGATGAACTCGTGAAGAGCTGTCAAGATTAACACTAAAATAATCTCGGCGACAGATAGCGAAGCGTGACTACATTATTAAAGGCGTCGACGCGTATAATAAGGTGTGGTTCAGTGTTATTTTCATGTGTCGTTTGTACAGGTGTTGTGGTCGTCGAATAGCTGTTTTCATTTTTAGCTGCGCTTACATTAGCATAGCTTTATTGTGGCCTGTGTTTGTGTATGGCTATGGATCCGGCATCACCCATGTGACAGTGTTGCTGTTGCTTTGATGTCTTAACACGTTTACGAACGATTTACTTTGCTAATTGTTTGTCATATCGAGGGCACTGGAAGAGGTTGTTCTTTTTTGTTGAAGTAAACTTTAGCCTTTAACATGTTGGCCTGCCTGATACCATTTTGTTTTCAGTCTCTCTGTCAGCAGTAACATATCTGGGCAGATATTCGCATGTTCACTGCCTAACTCGCATATACCATAGTATTTGATAGGGTAAAAATACTAGACTACCGCTGTAATGAGAGTGTGTTGTTGACTTTGTTTCTGTGTGATAGTGAAATTGAGGAGTGATGGAGGGTCAGGATCGTGCAGATCAAGTTGGCAGTGATGAGTCTGAAATGCAGCGCAGGAGACAGCTTGACCGTCTTAACAGAGAAGAGGCCTTCTACCAATTTGTCAACCGTCTCAGTGAGGAGGACTACAGGCTCATGCGGGACAACAATCTGCTTGGCACCCCTGGTAACACATTATTTTCTTTTAAATGCATTTATCCTATCAGCTAAAACATGGCAAATGTTCACTTCAGTGACAGACTGTTTTCATTTTCCTCTTTGGTAGTACATGAAGCAAGCTTTAAGAATGGTAACATTAAATTGTAGTTTTTTCAGTATTGACTTTCTGAAAGCACTGTATGTATATAGGCTGTAGATTACTGAGAAAAATACTAATTTAAAATTTTGTAGTATCAGGCTGCAACTTAACAAAATTGAAAAAGGGGGTCTGAATTAGGGTTGGGCGATGTCTGCAAAATTGGAATCAGACGATGCCGAAACACATTATACATTGAAACATTGCGTTGAAAAATGACATAGTCGGGGGAGGTGTTCTGATCAAAACATCTGCCAAAACATTGAAAAACAATTATATCATTAAAAACGTATCATTCTCATTTTTAACTAGATATTTTTGTCTTCATCTCATCAGCAATTTTGCTTTTTGCACGCTCTGTAGCAGCTGACCACTATGGAGCAATAATTTATTCAATTGAATTAATATTAGCCATTTTAATTTTATTGTAATGTATTTATTATCCAGTACTCATGATCCGCCCCGCATGTTCTTTGTTTTACCCAGAACCAAACCTTTAAATGAAGTTAAGACAAAATACCACCTGCCAATCACTTTTCGCGGGACTCTGGAATGGAGTATAGATGCGTTAGCATAGTGATCTAATGATGGTGTTGACAAACTTGGCCAATAAAAAAACTGTACCACTTTGCCTATCTGGCATAACTTTGGGTTTAGGCCTAATGAAAGAGACGGACCTGAAGTGTTGTACAGGATTTGTGCTCTTACAATCCGTGCAAAAGGTGGACAGACAACAGATTCATGTTTGCACTATCCCGCGGGCGGAATACAGTTCATTGCCAGTGCCAGTAGCACTGATTGGGCATTCAGGGTTTGCCGGACAGTCAACACTGCTTTTTCCTACAGCTGGTGGAGGAGACGTGAGCTGAGCAAAGCACAAGAGGAGCTGAAACTCCCTCAGCACTCATTGATCACGGTAATTTTTAAAAGTGTTGGCCGATACCTAATTGCATCAGTTTAATGAGTGTTTCTACCTGTAAAACCAAAAATGCGCATATAGGCCTACTAAATAGCTTTGTAAATGAATGTATTTAAATGACACAGTTGTTTATTAGCCTACACCAGTGCAAGCGTGCAAGCAGACATACAGACAAACATAAATGACTTGCATAATCCATGTATCATTTGTTCGGTTACTTTTAAATTAAGATCCACAATCAGAAAATAGAAGAACAACTTATTTTATTATTTCTTTACAAAAACAAATTTCACTTGATAATCATATTTTTGTTTCTATGCACAAATTAAAAATGGGGATTAACATTAGCTCAACATTTGTGATGTCTGTCAGCCATCTGCGATGGACAGTGGGATCATTTATCGACCGAACCCTAAGCTGGATACTTTTTAAATGCACTATATAATGTTCGTGTTTCATCCACCTTACATGACCCAGATTTTATTTCAGGGGAAACATGCTTTTGAGTCTGAAGGGAAACAGCATTTTGATTAAGTTACCGAAAGCAACATGCATAGCTGAGTCAGTCATGGGAGTTTTGATTGTTTGCGAGCTGGAATGTTTTTGGTTTTGTTTGAATTTATATACTATCTGTGTCCCCTACTGAAGAATCCACTGGGCTGTGGATCTGACACCTCACTGTTTTGTTCGAATAAGACTTTGCTGCATGCCGGAGTGTTGTTGTGTAGCACAACATAATGCCATATTAAAAATCAAAGATGATTTTACTGTCTGTCAGATGCTGGCTTTGCATCTGAGTGGCTTTTTTGGAAAGCAAAATGCTAATGCCCTAAATGGCAGCCAAATTCAAAGATTTATCAAGCAAACATAAAGATTTTTCGTCTGATAACAATAATGAAAGAAATTCTAATATATTGGTCTATCACTACAATAGAAAATTCAGTTTAATGTAACAATGTTTGATTGTAAAATTCTGCATTTAACTTGATCCAAAGAAATTACTTTATTAGAAAACACAAACTAATAAACACAAGTCATTGTGCAGTGTCATTTGATCATTGTGTCATTGTCAAATGGTAAGTATTCAACCAGTAATAGTTTTGATTAAGGTCCTTTATGTGTAAACTTTAATTTTTAACATTTAAGTTGTTTTTTGTTTATTTTCATGACGCAGTGTTTGGAAAAACCTTTGAAAATGTATAAAATGACTAAGTTAGATATTTGAAAATATTGAGAGATGCTTTTTTAAAGTCTTTTAGCGTTTAAACCATGCTGTAATTGTTTTTATGAATGTTTTTGTTCAACCTGTTAGTGGTGGCCTAAGCATTTTAGTTTATTAACTTTATTCTTTATTTAGGATTTAAAGTTAACTTTAGAATATTACATTTATGATAACAGCTATAAAGTTACACACTGCAAAGTTATTGTTAACCTTTATTTATCTAGTGTAACTACAGTTCTTACTCCTATATTTCTTTGTCAGGTGAAATTACTGCAGACGAACTGTTGCGTCGCCTTCATCAAATCAAGGGTGACCCTGAGCCACCCTGCAATGATACTGCTAGTAAGTGTATATTTTCCTGTTTGTTTGGAGCCTATATCATTCCAGTGTCTATTTTGGATTTGAACTGTCCTAATACTTTCTGTAAAACAAACACACACAAAAAACAACTTTGTTATTGTTCTCAGTGACAGAGTCAGAGGGCATTGAAGAAAATCCCAGTGGGGAGAACCTTCTTGACTGGCTCAACACAGTTCGACAGACGGGTAATACAACACGGAGCGGTTACCGGGGTAACCAGTCATGGCGGGCTGTGAGCCAAACCAATCCCAACAGCGGAGATTTCCGCTTCAGTTTGGAGATCAATGTGAATCGCAACATAGCTGAGCAGCAAATGCAGACCGAGAGGCTGGAAGGGGGTCAAGAAAGAGCAAACAGTCCAGAGAGCCTTATGGAGACGGCAGAGGTGGTGGAAGAGCCAGTGGTGGATGATCTGGCTGTTATAGTGGAACCAGAGCTCCAAGTCCCCAGCACCCTGTCTCTAAACAGGGAAGTTAGTGCATTAAATCCATCAGTTTCAACTCCTGCAACCTTGGCTTCAACAGAGCAACCACGAAGGGGTCAAATAAGAGCCCGCAGCAGAAGTCCAGAGCAGCGTCGGACAAGGGCTCGCACCATGAGAGGTCGTTCACCTCTTAACATTGAACGATTAGATAGACTTTCTTCTACTCAGCATGGCCTGTTTCCTCTTAATTCTGAGACTCTTTCTGAGTCGCAGGTGGAGGGCAGCTCAAGGACTCGACAGCTGTTTTTGCTCAGACAGAGAACTGTTGAAGCCGAAACTCAAGAATCAAGAGCACCTGGAGCACCACAGGAAAGAGAGACTTCTGGAGATGAAGGAGCTTCAGGTCAACGTCCTCCAACCATAATGTTGGATTTGCAGGTACGTAGGGTCCGTCCTGGAGAGTACCGCCAGAGAGACAGCATTGCTAATCGCACAAGGTCTCGTTCGCAGACTTCCAATAATACTTTATTGTATGAGACTGAGCGTGGGGGTTTCCGTCGGACCTTCTCGCGTTCTGAACGGGCCGGAGTTAGAACATATGTTAGCACCATCCGCATTCCTATTCGAAGAATCACAGATGCCGGACTGGGGGAAGCCACTTCTTTGGCGCTGCAGTCCATGATTCGGCAGATTATGACTGGCTTTGGTGAACTTAGCTACTTTATGGACTCTGACTATTCTGACTCAAACCGTGAAGACAACCCACCAGCAGATCTTGCTGATGCACTGGGTAACCATGATGCTTCCACTGGAACTGCTGCTTCAGGTTTTGTTCCTGGGGCTAGAGGCTCCAACCAGGATGGTTTAGAAGAAAGAACAGAGGAAAGGGAATTGGAAGGAGTGCCCAGTGCTGCATCTCCTCGGGAGAACCCGGCCAGACCACAGGCCCCCGTTAGCCTGGATGAGACTGGCTCGTTGCCCTTTCTGCGACTAGCGCACTTCTTCTTACTTAATGAGGAAGATGATGACCAGCCACGAGGCCTCACCAAGGAGCAGATTGACAACCTTTCCATGCGAAATTTTGGCGAGAGCGATGCACTTAAAACCTGCAGTGTCTGCATTACAGAGTATGCCGAAGGCAACAAGTTGCGGAAGCTGCCCTGTTCTCATGAGTATCATGTGCACTGTATTGACCGTTGGCTTTCAGAGAACTCAACCTGCCCTATCTGTCGCAGAGCGGTTCTTGTTTCTACCAATCGCGAGAGTGTTGTCTAGCAAGAATTGGTCCTGTGGCACTCCAACATGTTTCATGACTCTTTTCTTTTCTGCCCTTTGCATTTAGTATGTAGTCATGTAAGGACTTTTATTCAGATTTTTCAATGCATCTTATATGAAGCCATGGGATTAACTAAAGAATATGTTTCCAAACTACATAGTGTATTTTGACCCATTTCATAATGGAATAAATGTTTGTGTGCAAGGCACAGCTGACTTCATTATTAGACTGTGCTAATTATTCACTTGTATTAAGGATTAACATGTCATTCAACACTATTGATGATGGACAAAGTACATTTAGCATGTATCTGTAAGTGGTATGTGCAATTACATATGATAAATATGATAAATATGAAGTGAATTGATTTTCACATTAAGCAAGTATCAATATCAGATTCCAGCAATTATTTTTTCAATAAAAGTTAACACTGCAAACCAGATTAGTTAAACATTCACATTCAACAATTTGATCAAATTGGACAATATTCCTAAATCTTTAAAATCTTAAATATTTGTGGTTTCATACAATGCATGTTTTGTTTCGATATGAAAAACATAGCGTGTTTTGTACCAGTTGCACCATTGTTATAAATGTCTAAGCACAGATAAATAGTAAGACACTTCAAGCACTGGTACTGAATGAGTTTGTCATTCTTTGTAGAATTTTTAATGCTCTGTAATTCTGGAGTTTAAAACAAAATGGTCAGACACTTTGCAAACATAAAAAGGCTGTAAATATGCTTCTCAAATGCATCAGGTTGTATTTTCTCCTGTCTTCCCAGATTTGACTGCTCCAAAAGATGTCTAATTCAAGCATATTTCATGTAAGAATTGCATAAAATATGGCTACATATAGGCAATGTTGTGCCATTGTAATAGGTGAAAAGTTATAGAAATGTTGACATGTTGTAGTCTGTAAATATTAACATTTAAAATGAAGAGTTTGAAGAGTTTTTTAAAAGTGTACATTAAAAATAACCACCATTTATCTTTAATGAGGAGAAAATAATTTTCTCAATATGTAATTGTTGGTTTGTATGAGTGCTAAGGTTCTTTAGTCCCATGAGGGTGCAAAATGCAGTGTTCCTATTTAGAAACTGCAGAATAAATATCCAGTGTCATTGTTTCTGTGTTGACTTTGGAACCTACCCCAACCATAATATTCCCAACCACCTGTTTTGTCAGCATTTCATACCTTGTGAGCTTGCAAACTCTTGTCAAAATGCACATTACAATTTAGTTCTAATTCATATATTAAAAATTCAGATAGAAGTTTAGGTTCGTCATATTTATAGGTTATATTTTAAGTAAATTTTTTATTAGCTTTCAATTTGCAGTGTTAAAAAAGAATAAAGTTATTTCCTCACATGATCTTTTCTCTGTGGCCTCACCAGTGTCCCATTCAATTTAAAGCTGCTTAGGTAGAGAATCATCCAACCTTACCATCACAACACCATTTTGCAATATCTGCTGTTCTTGAACAACTCAAGATTATGCTGTGAATTATTTTTACTGGCTCTGCACATTTTAGCATACATTTTTATATTTCAGAATGTGTTGAAGGTTAAAGGTTTGTGCTTTGAAAAATGATTTCCAGATATATAATTTTGGATTAGATTGTTAGGATGTCTGTAGCTTGTCACATCACTGCTTAGTGCACAAACGTTTGCAAATGTTGCAAACTTTCTGCAGTTTGCTTGGCTGAGAGATGGTTACAACTCATCTATCAATCTACTCTGGTTTACATCGTAATAGTATTTATATACCGTATTACAATAAAGATATGTCCTATGAAGCAATGCACTGCAGCGAGATTAAATGAATATGTTTACATATTAAATATACACTGGGCTTAAAAGGCAATAGCCTTTGAGTTATGTCAGGTGGTAGAGTGGGCATTCTTATTCTAAAGGTATGTTGCTGTGGGCAAAATGAGTTGTCAGTATTTTTGGTCCATATGTTCCAGAAAGGACAATAAATTTAAGTAATAAATATCTGCAAAAAATGTATTAACATTCTGACACTAAGTCACTGTTGAATTAATGGTATAACTCAACAGTCAACTCAGAAATGAAAGTCTGATGTTGCATGGTGGGGATTTGTATACTAGTGTCGCATGTGCAATTCTTACTTTTAGATGGCACACTTGGCCTAACAATTTCCTTCTGTTGAGGCACAAATATGAGGACTTTTTTGTCTCACACATTTGTCAAATGTATATTCCAATGTACAGTGCTCAGCATAAATGAGTACACCCCCTTTAAAAAGTACAAATTTAATCAGTAGCTCAATGAACAAAAGAACAATTTCCAAGCTTTTCACAAGGC
>JAZGTK010004775.1:0-23735 GCA_036877625.1 Ambastaia sidthimunki
TTATTTATAATTTATTGTATACTCTTTTTTTAATATTAGTGTTTTTTATTACCTTAACTTATGTATGTCTGCACTATGTTTGTACTTTCTGTACTGGAAGCTCTTAACACTAAGACAAATTCCTTGTGTGTGTGAACACACTTGGCAATAAAGCTCTTTCTGATTCTGATTCTGATTAATCCTCTTCTATGTCTAATTTTCTGGGAATAACTAATGTTAATAAATATCGTAAAACTCCTCTATTCTTGTGGTGAATAAAAAAAGAAATGTAACTGAAATAATCTAAACAGTGATACATAAGGTATGATAAGAATTAGCAATTAAAAATTGCTTTGTCAACACTAACTCTATGTCTCTCAGGTGAGAGACATAAACTTTTTAAACTTTATTCTAACTTTATTTGTTGTACTTCCAGTTTAAAACACCGAAGGTTCCACCTGTTATTTATTGTCAGATATGTCGGCTCAGTATAATGACTTATCCACAATGACATTAGATGGCTTAGCATTGCGACAATTTTGTGAACTAGAGGATGAGATCCTGGCTTTTCTCATAAATTCAAAGCAGAAAAAGCTGTTTTTGACGCTTATGGAGAATAGGGAGTTTTCCGGTGCCTTTTGCTTTTTGAGTGACATCTTTCATCACTTAAATCAACTCAATAACGAGCTACAGGGCAGAGATCAAACAGTAACCCAACTTGAGGAGAAACTTCATGCATTTAAAAAAAAGTTATGCTCAAAAGTTATGCTCATTTTTGTCCTCACAATGTTTGGCTCTACTTACACATGCTAGTCGTCACTCTCACACGGGTAATCGTGCATGTCTCACAGCCTAGCACCTGCAGCAGTGCGCATTGCGCTACCAACATATACACCCGATTTCACTGCTCTTGCCAAATCTAAGAAATGTCATTTTTCTCATTAGCTATGCAGCCTAAATAATTGCCAGTTATTGCTGTTGTAGTTTAAATAAGGTCACTAAACTAATTTACTTGGTATTTACTAAAAATACTAAGAAACAATATTATTTTCACATGGAGAACTTTTTGTTATGTGCACTTAAGTCTTATTTTAATTAGTAAATTGTAAATGAGTTAAATGAGTAAATTGTAAATGAGTTTAAAATGAGTTTAAATTTCACTGTACATTTCACAATGTACAGTGAAAAAGTCTACTGTACATTGCATGGATGTTGTTATGCAGTTTCAAAATACAAAAGGAGCATGTTTAAATGTTGAAAAAGCTTACTTGGGTGAATTATGGTGCAAAAATACAACATATGGGCTCCTATATTGTTGTTATGTCATCACTCATATTGCAAGCCGTATCTCCCCGCCCCCCATGAAAAGCATTTAGGATGCTTTTCATGAACTGGCCCCCATGACAAACTAATTTAATAGCCCTGTAGTAGAGTCACTCATATACAATGGCTGGAGAATATTCAAAGCCTTGTATTTTTTGTTTCACATTTTTTACACCTGGGAAACATTTTACATTTTCTGCCTTCTATAACAGACAATTCAACAGCCTTATGACTGATATGATAAAAGATTTTCACCAAAAGCATTTCTTTTGAATGAAAGATATTAAATTGTACATCTTACAGTATGAAGCTGTTACCCTAATATTATTATGTTTAATATTATAATTATTATTAATATTATAATTATTATTATGTAGTGTGATTGCTTTACATAATTTAACTAAGGCGACAAATATTTATCAATTAAGGCTTTATTATGTTTTTATTTTTAACAATTCATAAGACAATAATAAATCATTATATCTTAATATAATAGGTAATTACTGAGTTAAAAAATCAGGACATGTGTAACATTTTACAGCAGATGTGCCAACAGTAGCCTGTTCCAGCCAGACAGCAAAGAATGCTTTATTGATTACCACTTCCTGTATCCTGTAGTCAGTCTTGGTTAAACGTTAAAGACTACTATTCTGTATCCTTACAGTTAAAAGCTGCAGACCTTAACTTAAATAAACAAAAATCAATTATTATAAAAACCTGGCAAGAAACTTGTCATTTTATTGCGATAGAGACAGCGACAGAGAAGCAAAAGTTTTGTAATTTAAAAATTACTTTTCTAACTTTCCTAACTATCACATTTTTTAATTAATTTTAAAACACAAGACTTATATAACCTGTGCAATGTAACTACATAATATTTGGCACATTCATTGTGCTGCCAAATGGGGGCCGGGGTTGAATAGGTATGGATTGTTTTTTTAGCCACAGTTATGTTTGACTTGATTATTAGGGCTTTACAAGCATTAAAACATTGTTCTTCATGTGGAATAAAAAAGCAATTTCTTTCTATACATATTTATTTTGCTGTATATCAGTTTCACAAAATATAGGTTTGTTTTGATGGTGAGTAAAACATGGCAGTATAACAGTTACACTTTTCCTTCAAGAAACTTTCCATAAACTGTCCCTCAAGAAATCTAAAAGGGACATTAAATGTTGCCGTTTGAAAAACTAATGGCCCAAATCCTAATTCAGGCAGTGCAATATCCTCTTTGAGAAAATCAAATGAAGACCCTTTAATTAGATGCCTCAGCTACAGGTGGCACTGCTGGAACCAAGAAAGTGAAGAGAGAGATTGAATTTGTTGATCTGCCCGCCAAACGAGGATGGACTGCATGCTTTAGGTTGTTATGTGGTAAATGGACAGCTATCAATCAAACTGCACAGCCTCGTCTTATACTGAGTGGCAGTGTGAATGTGTTTCCACTCGCTGGACCTTGAAGTGCACTGGAATTATATACTTCATCTTCAAAACTGCTGAATGTGACCACAATCCAAATGCTCTCTGAAGTGTCTGTCTCGCTAAAGCCGGGTGAACACTGGGATTTTTTTTCTATCTTTTATGATCGTTCCTTGTCAGATTAAACAATATCACCCCAGAGAGATCTTGTGTAAAAGCCAAGCCAGACTGTGTAACATCGTCTTTTATGCCAAAATAACAAATTTACAGCTTAGGTTACTATATTGAACTAAAATTCCTGTGGACACTTCATCAGAGACTGAGATCCAAATTATTGGCTGGCTGTTAGCATGTCACGATAAGCCATCAAATTCTGCAGATTTTTACCTATGATTAAAGAAACTATTTACAGTTTCCATAATTTGTTTCAGACATGAAAATCATACTGTGCACCCGGCTTAAAGCCTGTTAGGTTGTTTTACTACCTCACTAAAATGTTTGTAAGTTTAAATAAAATATGCATATGTTCATAAGTTCATAAACATTTTAGTTTTTATTTTCAAAATATTTGGTGTTAGTATTAATGTTTTATTGAAATAAATGGGACTGGAAGTGGTATAAAAATTAACATTTTAAGATAAAATAATTGTTGATTGCAACCAGGTATGATCGAAGATTTTAGAGTAGCATCTGTATCTGCAACACAGTGATATTTATAAAACTATCTGGCCTTTTGTTTTGTGACTTCTTGTTTGCCCAACAGCTACAATAATAGTTACATTATTAATTAAATTTTTCAAACTAACTGTTACGTGTATCTGTGTGACATTTATATTCTAAGTCCATAGGTGGCGTTGAGGGAGATTCCCTCTTCCTTGAGAGTCACGTGACGTCATCGGGGGATTTGAGGCGAGACAAATAGGGCGCGAGGCGATAATGGCGGTCTCTCTCATTTTCTCTCGAGTGGCGCTTCCCATTGTTCTTGCGGGCGTCTCTCTCATCGCCTCTTTGGGTCTATTTCTGTTTCTACATTTGGATTTAATTTGCTATTTTGTGATTTGAGTTATGCGATTCTTTGTTTCTCAATCACTAGCGGGAGTGTATCTATTTATTAGTTCACGTTTTTGTTTAGTTAGTAAGAGCTGAGCGAGGGAAGCAGCTGTACGGAAGTCTAACCCATTTTTGTTTTCTCGGGAGTCAGGTAAGAACTTTATTCTGAGAACAGAGGTTGTTAGGGGTTCTGCTTTCGTAGTTGTCCTACCCGTGAACTGATATTCTTTCTTTGTTATATTTGGATTGTGGTTGTAAATATTCTTTGTGAAATGTAATGGTTGTTTTTTATGTTACAGTTGAATTTCATTATTTAATTAAATGAAGGCATCTCGAAATTCACATTAAGCGTTGTGACTCTTTTATATGTTCGGCCTGTATCCTTTATTTTCTTGTGTTTAATTTAACGAGCTTTAAGATGGTTATAGGCCATAACACTAACATTCCACATAAATATCCCAATTATTGATAGATTTTATATAAGTGTTTAAAAACATTATAATCATGTGGCAACTGAGATAAAGTCCTTCAAAGTTCACCAACACTATGACAAGCAGCCCCAGTGTCCACCATATGACAATTACAATAAAACTTATACAGAAAAAAACTAAGATAATGCCATTCAAATAATTAATTACATACAGCATTTCCACCCTAATGTTTCTTACAAAAAGAAGAGAAGTCTTAAGGGTGAATAAGCTTTACATAACATCTACTTAACATTTTGTTCAGCATCAACAGTCATAATATACACAGTAAATATATTAAACAAAAATATTGACTGTTAATTTGTGGTAGTCCTGTAATGGCTAAAATTGTTTGGCCCCCTTGGTTTGACAAAACGCATAACCCAACATCTAGGGCCTCTCACCTCAAGTCTTTCAATCACTTGGAGACCACTTTCATTTCAACAACACTGGTCTGTTGTAATGTATTGCATTTGGGGCTCTTACATGCTTCGCTATCACATCTTCAATTAGTCCAAAATACTGTAGTCTCTTGAGTCTAACAGGGAATCCTGTTAGTATTTTGGCAGCAATTGCCTCTCATCCCTGGCTTTCCTCCTCTACACTACCTGCAATTGACTGTCATGTACTAAATCATTTACTTCTATATCTTTTCAGAATTTGTGTTTACCTTTGTGTGTATATACTTCGTCTGTGTTGGTTTGCACAACTGACCTCCAAGCATTTCAATGTCCAGTGAACCCTGTGTAAACTGTTGTTAAACCTTTTTAACAACTGTCAGCATGAACTGATGTATCTATTGTATTCAGCCAAATATGAAAGCCAGCTTTGGTAAAATTTACATTCAATTAAGTGAATCATCAGCCTAATGCTCTGATTCCTCACAAATGTACGAACTGTGCCGTATGAATTTCAAACAGATAATTACTAATGGTTCTAAGACACTTGCAAAATTTTATTGGTGGTTTTACATAATACTATAACAATAAATTCTGTTTAAAAGTCACACCTTACAGTTGCTATGGCAATGTAAGAGAGTGAGTGGTGGGCAAGTCTGTCAAGAAAGGAAAAGCAGACAGCAAGGAAAAGGGTAAATGAGTACTAAAAATGCAACTAACAATAATATTTTGTAGTTATATAGCAAAATAATACTGTGTTAGGTCAGCACTCCAATGCAAAACCTTAGTCTAGAGTAGAAACCCTGGTTAAATATTTCTGTGAGAAGAAATCTAATGGCTAACAAGCTTAGGCATTGTGCCGGAGTAATTGGTGCTCTGTGATGTTGACCTTTGATATGTTAGTACATATTGCACCAAAGAGTCATAAAATACAGAATATATTGATTTATTTCTCCTCTATTGTCGTTATCTGTTTGACAACTTCAAAAATGACCTAACTGCAAAAAAAGCCAGTAAAAGACATGACTGCAGCACTTGCCATTCAACTTGCCATTCAAACCTCATGATCAATCAGACTTAGTGTCAGGGAATGCCACTATTAAGTGTGTAATGTTTTAAACTCTGTGGCTTTATCAAATCATCTGTTCTGTTTATCAAAACAATAAAAAAGACTGTCTGATTAATGCTATCCTATATAACATATGTCCTATCCTAAAACCTGACAATATGAATGTACCACAGTCTAACATTTGTTGTTGTGTCATAGCTAATACATACTTAAATAGAGTAGCATTTTATGTTTTGTAACAGTGGGATTTTGGCCACATGACATTATAGCTACAATAAACTATTAAAATTGTCACATGCAGGATGCAGGTTTTTAAGCTAGTGGGCTGCCTCTAAAGCCACTGCATGAAGCCTCCAGGAGACAATAAGTGCTGGAAAATGTGTGTACTTTGAACAGTCTTAGGATCAGGAGCTATGTAGGCCTGCTTACATCAGCCTGACTTAATGCAATAACCATCACCAAAACATCCCCCATCTACTGGCCTTTCAAAGATTTAAACATTTCATTACACACAAAGGTCATCTGTCCCTTTTTCATATTTCATATTTCATATTTATAAGTTTCATATTTATTGCACCTTATTGGATATTTAGCACTTCACAACTCAAGTCTTGCAAATAATAAATAGAGGACTCTACTGACTAAGATAGGGCTATTCAACTCTGGTTAGAGTTTGGCTCCAGTCCTAATTAAACACACATCAACAAGCCAATCAAATGGTGCATCCAAATTCTCCTACATATACTTTGCGCTAAAAGTATTTACTTTGTTTTTTGTGTTGATTTTGTTGACCGGTTGTAAAGCATGTGTGTCAAACACGGCAAGAAATTGGCTTAAATAACCTCGGGTGACGTTATTGATTACCTGACGCGGGCACATCCTCAGGTTTCTTTGTCTTTAAGGACCGTATTGTGGGTGTGTTTGTGAGACAGAGTTCTCCGTGCTGCAATTGCAGTTATATAGGAAAAGAAAAAAAGAAAAGGCATTACTTACTTTAAGAGAAGTTATGTCAGAGTCTGAAAAGAGATGTGTGCCTCCGTATTAGAGGCTCATCTTGGAGGACGATCCGCATAGTTTCTGCTTTGAATGTTTGGTGGATGAGCACTTGGTGTGTGAGGGAGAATGCGAGCACTACGATGTTTTGCCAATCAAAGTGCTTTGCCTGCTCCTCGTTAGAATCCTGGGGGTCGCGTGTTGATCTGACTGAGATGCGTGAGACGGGTTTGACCCTTTCTCTTGCCGGATCAGGAAGTCCTCACTCCCGCTTCTGAAGTGTGCCTCGGCACTTTTTCCTCTCACGACGATAGAGCATATGAGCAGTTACTCGAGGTGGTTGATATATTAAAACTAGACTGGCTGCAGGAGCAGGAACCCCCAAGCATGCCCCAAGTGCTCTAAGTTAGATAACAGGTTTCTGTCAGGTGGCCGGGGGGGGTCCTCAGCAACGGTCTCTCACCTTCTTTGGTGACCTCCATGACGAGCTGACTTCTGAACCGTGCCTTGGCACTTTTTCCTCTCGCGATGATGGAGTGTATGAGGAGTTACTCGAGGTGGTTGATAGATTAAAACCAGACTGGCCGCAGGAGCAGGAACCCCCAAGCATACCCCAAGTGCTCTAAGATGACAGATTTCTGTCAGGTGGCCAGGGGGAGGGGCCTCAGTGACTGTCTGTCCCCTTCTTTGGTGACCTCCATGACGAACTGACTTCTAAAGCGTGCCTCGACACTTTTTCCTCTCGTGATGATGGAGTGTATGAGGAGTTACTCGAGGTGGTTGATAGATTAAAACTAGACTGGCCGCAGGAGCAGGAACCCCAAGCATACCCCAAGCGCTCTAAGTTAGATGACAGATTTCTGTCAGGTGGCTGGGGGGAGGGGCCTCAGCGACGGTCTCTCCCCTTCTTTGGTGACCTCCATGACGAGCTGACTTGTTCATGGACAAAGCCTTATTTATCCTGTGTCTTTGTGCCATCGTGGATGCAAAGGCACTGGGCTACATGATGATGCCCCGGGTGGAAGAGAGAGGGCTATCTGGCTGCCCTGCACACCATGGCGGTTTTGCAGACGTACCAGGCTAACCTGCTTAAAGAGTTGAGAACAGGTGTCGGGACTGTTGGCCACCCAGTGCTGACCAGGTTCGGTTTCTCTGAGGCAAGAAGCTCAGAAGTAGAGTGTGGCGAGTTATACGCCCCCTCGAAGAGACTGGGGAGTGGCTCGCCACACCTCACAGTCCGCCTCTAAGAGATCGGATCTGAGGAGCATCATCTCCTCGAAGAAGAAAATCCTTGGGTGTCCGCCCCCAGGGGAGAGGTGCATAAAGTTCCTACAGAGAGTTCCTGGCACCCTCAGCAAAATGTTACATGTTCGGTTGCCTTCTGCCACGTTACAGGATGCCAGAAATTTAATATCTCCCCCAACAAAACAAATCGTCAAAACTAAGTGTCTTTTTCTCCGCACATACATGAAATGCATGGATGCAACTCTGGCTCCAGGGTATCCGCATTTTAAATTACTTAGACAACTGGCTGATTCTGGCTCAGTCTCAAAAGCTTGCGCTTCGACATCAGGATGTTGTCCTAGCTCATCTCAAATCTCTGGGGTTGAGACTCAATGCCAAGAAAGGCGTTCTCTCTGCTGCTCAGAGGACTACGTATTTGGGGGTGGTATGGGATTCGATCACGATTTCATTTAAGGGCCAATCACCAGAGGCAAATAAGAGTTATGCGCCAGGGACTTCAAACTCTTTCTGTGGTTCAGACCCCAGTTTCTGACTTTGGGTCCCACTCTAGGTCTGTGTTGTCGTTGCAAGATGCTAATGACAGACGCCTTCCTCAACTCAACTTTTAACACCAAAAGTGCAATCAAAGTGCTGTACTGAAGATGAAAGATAAGATAAAATAAAATTAAACAAGACAAAACCAAAAACATAAAATCAGTACAGACACCACTTAAGCATCATCGAATGCTAAAGAAAACAAATTTTTAAGTACACTCTGAAATACACCCAATGTTGAAGAGGATTTTACATACAGCGGAAGGTCATTCCAGAGCCTAGGAGCTGCAACAGAGAATGCATGATCACCTTTACATTTTCAACTCATCATTTGAACGCAAAAATCTACTAGATTTACAGGGACTGATTAAATAAGTTACACACTCCATGCAGACCATGCAGAGCCTTATAAACATACAACAGCACTTTGTAATAAATTCTGTGTACAGTGTTCCATCCCCGGCCCGAGCTTTGGAACCTTCATGTCTGGCCCCTGAGGGGGACCAACTAGGAGACGCTGGGATTCCAGCTGACATTGTAGAGACTTTTGTAAATGCTAGGGCTCCCTCCACTAGAAGAACTTATGCCCTCAGATGGTGTGTTTTTTAAAGCTTTGTGGACGCCATTTTGGCTTGCCATGCTCTGACTGATGGGGTTTCTGTGGGAAAACACCCTCTAGTTGCCATGCTTCAGTCGTGGAGCCAAGTGCAACAGAGCAACTAGAGCAACAGTTCCTTCATGGGACTTAGCTATAGTGCTCAAGGGTTTGGTGACACCCCTTTTGAACCACTAGAATCAGTGCCTGTCAGGTTTCTGACCTTAAACATGTTTTTTCTAATGGCTATTATTCTAATGGCGATTTGCAGGCTCTGTCAGTCTTGCCATCCTGCCTAGACTTTGCCCCTCGGCTGGTCAAAGCTATTTTGCATCCTCACCCTAATTATCATCCAAAAGTTTCATTCTCGACCATACATCTGGTCATTCTTGAAGCCTTCTGCCCTCCACCGTTCACAACCCCGGAGCAGGAAAGACTTTACTTACTGTGTCCAGTACATGCTCTTTAGAGTTACGTCCACCGCACTAGCCAGTGGCGTAAGTCGGAGCAGCTTTTTATATGCTATGGGGGCCGCAACCAGGGGGCGGCTGCCACTAAGCAGACTGTGTCACATTGAGTGAGGGATGCTATTGCCTTAGCCTTTGAGGCACGTGGTCAAGCTTCGCCTCTAGGAGTTAGGGCCCATTTAATCTGGGGGGTTGCATCTTCTACGGCTTTGGCGAGAGGTGTCCCTTGCAGCAAGTGTGTTAGTGGCACGATGGTCCTCCGCACACATTTGTCAGATTCTATAGTTTGGATGTCCATGTTACTCCAGTCTCACGTGTCCTTGAGTCAACATCCTAGCCAATTTATTGCCGTGTTTGACACTCATGGTTCACAACCGGTCAAACAAAGAATGTTCTCATAAGCGTTTGATACTCAGCATCTCGTTCCCGCTTTTTCAGGGAACAGGGTTACAGTCAAGTAACCCAAGACGATTTTCATTAAAAAGTGCACAGAAATTATGTCATTTAAACACCTCCTAAAATCTGCAGTACAGTGGTCCTTAAGGACCTGTGCTAAATATCTCTTGACTTTAAAAAAGATTAACCTTACTGACTGTGTTTAATTATAAATTAGATAAAATTCCTCCAAAAATAAATTCTTTCATCATTTACTCACCCTCATGTCATTTCAAACCTGTATTTTTGACTTTTTAACTTCTGAGGAAGATAAAGAAGATATTGTAAAGTATGATGGTAACCAAACAACAGTGGCACCCATTGACTTCCAGTGTTAAAACCACTGAGACTTTTCTTAAGTATCGTCATTTGTGTTTCAAATTTGAACTGAAACACCCTTTTTTTTGAGATTACAAACCAGTTTCTTACTTAGACCAGCCTGTCAGACAACAAAAAACATGCCATATTCAAAGTCACGTAAATTACCTTTCTTTCCCATTCTGATAATTTCTTTGAACTTCAGTAGACCTGTTTAACCATGTTTGCATGCCTGAATGCATCGAGTTAAAGCCACATGATTGACGGACAAGATATCTGCAGTAGCAATTACATTTATGAGCAGACAGACAGACAGATAGATAAACCACCACCAACAAAAAAGAAATCCCCAAAGTTTTACTTTGCTTTTTTTAACTTCCAATGAATGTTGACACAAATATTACACAAACATCAGAACACCTCGAGCCTTTCACAGTGGTGCTGCAGTCAAACGAGAACTGCTGTTCCATTCTGAAATGACATCGCACTTGTTTTAAGCAAGGTCCACTGCTTCCATGTGCTGCAGGCCGTCTGGTGTGTCGTGGTAAGAGCGGCTTTGCTGTGATACTAATAAAGGCAGGCAGAAACCGCAAACATTACCTGGGATTTGCAGAGGGAACACTGAGAACCAAGCGAAAAGGGCAAAAAAGAAAGAGAGAATATTAAGATAGAAAATGCAAAAGACAGAAAAACAGCTGCAGAAATTTTCTTGAACTAAAGCATTTGCAGCTTTTAAATTAATGTCAGGATCTTCGTTTTTGTCTTGGACTGTGAGTGGAGTGGCTATATAAAGGATGTAAAAATGCAGATACAAATTGAACCACAAGACATAGGTTATATCACCTTAAATCTAGACAATATAATAAGAGTTAGCTCTGCCTTTATACAAATTCCATCATATGCCTGCAGCCATTTCTATGTTAGTTAACCTTGTGAGCTGTGCAGAACAAGTGCTCATACCTTTAAAACATTGTGTTCCTATGGACCACTTTACACAATGACAAAATAAAGGCAACAACTTGCAGATTAATATGATTTAAGTTTTTGGTTCCCAAACAGATGCATTTGCTGATATATTGGTCCTAGTATAAGGAAATAAAAGGGGCTTAGACACAATAAAGAAGCAAAGAGAAGTTATGTTATGTGGCAAGCAATTGTTGATAAAAAGGGACTGTCAGATTTTGACAGGGTGTTTTTTTGCATGAAGATGATTTGAAAGGTTTTCAAGAAGAAAATAACAAATTTGTGCCTCCTTCCTAAGGCTAACTCCATTATTCACCATTTTATTATTCACTGTTTCTTTACGCACAATAGCTATTTAAATAATTTCAATTTATGCAGTTAAAAGCAAACTTTAGAGTAAGAAACTCCTGCGTTAATCATATGGTCAAGGACTGCAGTGACATTTCCATGTTTCAACAAAGTCTCTGTGTTTATTTAGTTTGAAATTCAATCGTTGTCACCCAGAGTTAAAATGACCTCTCTCTGTGTTTGTTGGCTTGTTGTGGTCACTTCAATCATTAAGCTATTAGCTTATTTATCCTGTTCCATTTTTATTTCAAAGGTTATAAACATGCTAGTAAAGACGACTACATGTGTCACTGCCTGAGGCCGACTACACTCTCACTAGGACTGTTAATAATGTGGAAAATTAAAGGGCGCACTGGATATATGACTCACTTTCCTCTTTTACAAGTTGTACTGTCTGACTCACCCAAAACGTTAAGATTAAATCAAATGTACCCCAATATACTTTGTTAATATGTTAATACATGTTATTATTCTGCACGATTCTGCACAATAAAAAATAGAAAAAAAACTACTGTTAATGTTGCATATAGACACCTATTTAAGAACTATTTTATGATATGTTTTGAAGTAAACCAATATTAAATTGTCTGGAATAGTTAATATAGTAAATTTAGGCCAGTTATCAAAATTTAGCTTATGGTATGGAATTTTGTTTTACATTTAAAACTATATCACATTACGAAAGAAAATTTGGTTGTGAATGCCATTTAACATGGTTTGCTTTAGTTAAAGGTAGATTACACAGAGGCAATTTCACAGGGGCTAGCAAAAGCAACCTGGCTTTGAAAGCGTAAGATTTAAACATTCATGCTTCAGTAATTTTGAAACTGTTACAGTATGTGCTTTGGAATTGTAAGTTGCTATTTATACTACAAGGACTACAAGGGCTGTGCAATTTTATCAATACATTGGTAAACGTAAACTTGCATCCTTATTGTAGTTGTACTTTTTATATAGTCATCTTGTTAGCAACAGTGTGTAATTTAGTTCCTATAACAATACTGTTCCTGTAGCTCAACTGGTAGAGCATTGTGTTAGCAGCGCAAAGGTTGTGGGTTCGATCCCAGGAAACACAAGTACTGAAAAAAATGTATACCTTGAATTCACTGTAAGTTGCTTTGGATAAAAGTGTCTGCAAAATAAATAAATAAATGTAGTGTATGTTTTAAAATAAAAATCTGTTTAAGTAATGTGTTTATCTAGCTGAATCGGAATTAGGTGTGATGACCGGGTGTGATGCTACCAACAGCAAGGTTGTAGGTTTGATACATTATCCAATGTTAAGATCTTGAATGCATTGTATGTCGCTTTGGATAAAATTTGTGATAAATAAATCTTAAATAAGTACTGTAAATCACAGACCATATTTTACTCTTAATCACTCTTAATCTTCCAGCACTACAAAATAAACAGTTCTGTGGTATGAAAGAAGAAAAAACTCCCATCATTTTTTTGGCCTCTTCTTCAAAAGATGTCTGTGAGAAACCAGTTTTAAACATGGGGAAGATGCCAAGGGCAAAAACCTGTCTAATTCCATAAAGTTCTTCTCTTTAGGGTTAAAAGCACTACTAAAAGCATCTCACACTTTTCAACAGGCCCCTAGTTGTTACGGAATACAAAAAAAAATGTTTCCCAGCACGACTCTGTTTTCGCCTTAGTCAAAGCACCATTGAGCTCAACCTGATCCTTAGAAACAACTAAACACAACGGTTTTTTCTGCTATTTTTGTTTCTTGTCTTCTTGTGCATCACACCTGTCAAAACCGTATGGAGCAGAGGAAATATCATCAAGAGCTATATACAGCTTTCCCTTTTGTAAATAGTTCATCCAAAAATAGAAATATTTTAATTTCTTTAACCTTCATGTTGTTCCAGTATTCTGGTATTTTTTATGATGTGCAAATAAAAGATTTGTTTTACATCTTTTTGTTTTTTATTTTTTTTTAAATAAATTGACTACTCCAGTTCAAAAACTGTCCTCCATAACTTTCCTAATAAATTGATTACCAAGACTCAATTATTCAGAGTGGTTAATAATCCACAGGAGGTGAAAATTATCATTAAATAACTAACATTTTTGTCTGTTTCTTACATAAAATGAATGTTACTTCTGGACACTTACTGTAAGCAATAAAATGCATAAGTCGCATGGACTTCTTTTTCAATCCTTTTTGAAGCCAAAAATGTTCAGTCCCCATATAAATGCAAAAGAACATTAGAAAAGGGGGGCATTGCCTTCACAGATCATGGTTTATTATAAAATGTTAACTACAGATGAATGTGCCCTTCATTATAAGACTTTTTTATAAAATGAAGGATTATATTTTTGTTTTTCACAAAACACAAATAACATAACATCCATAACATCCCTTCACACTTGTAATATACAACAAGTTTTTAAAGTTTTGTGTTCTTTTGAAATAGTGGAGGTGGCCACAATCCACTGCTATTTTAAGCAAAAAAAAAAAAATCTCTAGATTGCTTTCAAAGATTAAGGAACACCATTGGGGCTTTGAACGGCATTACATTTACATTTATTCATTTGGCAAATGCTTTTATCCTAAGCGACTTACAGTGAATTCAAGGTATACATTTTTTATCTGTACTTGTGTTCCCTGGGATTGAACCCACAAGCTTTGCGCTGCTAACGCAATGCTCTACCAGTTGAGCTACAGGAACAAAAAACTCATGAGTAAATAATGACAATTTTCATTTCTTCAGTCATTTCACCTACAGCCAGGCCTGTGAAGCACATCCGGATATTGTGCTAACAATGAGAATTAACCCAATTTTCGAAACTTTTCGGCAACTGGTTTGATCAGCACAGAATATCTGTTATCCAAGACTCCATGGAGTGTAACAAACCTCCCAAAACTCCCAAAAACAGAAATGGCATTTTTTCACACAAGCTTTTCAACAGGGATTTTTTTGTGAAACCTCATGAGTTCTTCTCACAGGTTTTCACTGTATGACAGCTGAAGAAAATATAGCAGCAGTTCCCGACACCTGAAATCTGTGATGATCTCAGTTAACAGGAAAGATTGATTTTGAGGGGTGGGGTGTCAGTAATTCATTCTAAAAAAAAGCAAGCAAAAGAAATAATTATAATAAAAACACGGAGCATTAAAGTATCCCACATAACATCATGAGTAATGTTGTCATGACAAATAAAAACACTATTGTCAGTCTACAGTTTAATTTGTCACCTTCACCTCAAGACATCAAGTCAATGTTTTGGTTCAATTTGATTTCAGTTTGGATCCCATAAAAAGTGCCTACCTGTGGTGATGTGATGTTCTGAACTGTTTGATCATATAAGTTTATTGCCTTTGTCCTTCCCTTGCCAATTATCACCTTTACTCAATATGGCAACCAAGAGTTGAAGATTTTTATTTGTCACACACACATTAAATAAGCATACAATCTGTAATGAAATGTAAATAATGGTTAATGGTCAACTCTGTAGACTTTTGAAATAAAATACACAAAGATACCTAATATAAAAATATATTAAGATGCAAATAAAAATATTTAAAACCAAAAGGAATATAATAAAAGCCACACAGTAAATAAATAAATAACCACACAGTAAATAAATGCAACACATTAACCATTGTGGAAAGTTGTACAAATACTGTACAAATATGAATTTTACATTTTTGCCAATTTGCCATTTCATCAAAGACTGTGTGGACTTCTAAACCAGGAAAGCTGTTTATATAATTATAGATATGTAAAAGCTTTTATTTTAAAATGTGCATAAACTGCCTGGTTACATTTTGATTAAACTAAGAGCTGTATCTATCTTTTTCTCTATCCATTTTTCTGCTAAAATAGTCTATAATCTTCTGCTTATAGTCAGATTGCATATTTGTTTATTGTATATTTATTTATTGTGTACCTATTCCATAGATTTACATTGAAAAGAAACCTGAGCCTTTACTAGTGTGGTAGGATGGCTGTTGCCCTCCTCCCTGGTTTTATAATTAAGGCTTAGCCTGTTGGTTGCATAGGGGAGTGTATTTGCTACCTGGTGTGTGTCATATTTGTAGGACCTTTACCTTTCATTTTCAATACCTTTCCTCTAATGAGAGGAGCTGGACATTAGCATTCAAAGCAGCTGATGTTTGAGATTGTGTTTTAAGAAACGGGCTAATGTTTTTTTTTTTCCTAAGTTAATAGCCACTGCGGGTAGTTCTGGCTTTAATTTGTTCCTCTGCATTCCTAAGACACTGCTGATACTTCACTGCGGACATCAGAAACGGTGATTAATTTAAATTACTATGCAGTGGTAAGCGACTATGTAAACGTCCATGAGGAGCTTCACATGTATCGTTCATCTGTAGAGAGATCTCTATTCCCAGCTGTGATGGTTTGTAATACGAGTGGTGTGTGCCATGTTCGTTTCATACAAACACTGTTGCTGTTCATCTCCACACCGCATGTGATTGTGAGTATGTGTTGTGTGAGTATTAGATCAAGAGAATGCATTAACAGTATAACATCCTGCTTTATTCTTTTTAGGTATCTTGTAAAGGTCTGAAATTGTATACTAGTGGTGGCGTTGCTGTTTTGTTTTCTTGTCCAGGTCCTTTAGCTGGTCAGCTTGGTAGGCATGAAGGAGGGCCATAGTATGTAAACTGACCCCCACCTGACCTGCTGCTGACTGTCAGCCCCCTCAAGAGCATGCTCCACTCTCAAACAAGCAACACATAGATTGTGTTTATTATATTATATTCAATTCTGCCATAGAAACCAAACCATACAACATTCCATTCATCTATATATGTGTAGAATGTCAAAGTACAGACATGTGTCTGTAAGTGAGTTGGAAGACCTTGATGAGCAGGTTCAGGGTTGTAAGGGTTGAAGCTAAACTCTGCAGGATTTGCTTTATAAGGAAAGCAATCGAAGGCCTTGACCTTTAACTTTTTGATTTTGTTCTCTTACACATAACAATGTAGATTACTGTAAGGGATTCGAGGCGGAAGCGCTACATTCAGGCAGCAAACATTCACAAACGATAAGCAGGCAATGGGCAAGGCAGGCAGCAAACAATCATAAACGTTAAACAGGCAATGGTCAGGGCAGGCAGCAAACAATCAGCAAACGTGTAGCAGGCAAGGTCAGATACAAGCAGCAATAAACAAACCAGGCAAACAGTCCAATGGATTTTCCAATAGGCGTAAGGAGATAAACAGTCAAGATCATAACAGTGAGGCAGACGATGGTAAATTGTTGGGGGTTGGTAGCCCAGGACACATTGGAATGGGGTGAGGCTGGTGGACGAGTGGGTGAGTGAGTTCTGAGCGTATTCAGTCCAAGGCAGGAATTCCGCCCACCGGTGTTGCTCTCTACTACAGTAGCTCCTGAGGTATCTGCCAATTTCCTGATTCAAACATTCGACCTGCCCGTAAGACTGTGGATGGTAACCTGATGTTAGGCTCACATTGATATCCAGGTGTTTGCAGAACGCTCTCCACACTTGAGATGTAAAATGGCTTCCACGGTCAGATACGATGTCTTCAGGTATGCCATAATTTCTAAAAACAGGGTGAAACAGAGCAAGAGCAGTTTTCATGGCCGTGGGTAGCCCTTTTAAAGGGATTAGTTTACATGCTTTGGAAAAACGATCTATAATTACCAGAATAGCTGTGTTACTATCCGAGAGGGGCAGTTCGGTGACAAAGTCAATGGACAGATGAGACCAGGGACGTTGAGGAATTGGCAACGGTTTCAAGAGTCCAGAGGGTAGTTCCTTGGGGGTCTTAGACATAGCACATACCTGGCAAGACTTAACATAGTTCTTAACATCCATGGACATAGAAGGCCACCAAAAGGAATTTTGAGTTAACTGTAAAGTTCTTGAAATACCTGGATGTCCAGCGCTTAGGGCAGTATGGACCCACTGCAAAACTCTTGGGTGTAGATCCACAGGCACGTAGATTTTAGAGGGTGGACAATTAGGAGGTGTGGGTTCCTGACCATGGATCCTCTGAATCTCCTCCATAATATCCCACGCTATAGGAGCCAGAACGACTGATGGTGGCAGAATGGTCTCGGGGTGTGTCTCCTTTTCTGGTGGATTGTGGCGTCTGGATAGCGCGTCGGCTTTACTGTTCTTGCTGCCAGGGTGATAAGTCACAGTAAATTGGAAACGTGTGAAAAATAAAGACCATCTTGCCTGTCTGGGGTTTAGCCTCTTTGCTCCTTTGATGTATTCAAGGTTTTTGTGATCTGTGATGACTTGGAAAGGATGGAGTGCCCCCTCTAGCCAGTGTCTCCATTCTGAAATTGCCTCTTTCATGGACAGCAGTTCTTTGTTCCCCACATCATAGTTTCGCTCTGCGGAGGTAAGTTTATGAGAAAAATAAGCACAAGGGAACAATTTACCTGGCTCACCTTGACGTTGGGATAGCACGGCCCCAATGCCACAGTCAGAGGCGTCCACCTCTACCACAAACAGGAGATTGGGGCTTGGATGTTTCAGGATTGGAGCGGTCGTGAAACTGTGCTTGAGACCCTCAAAGGCTTTACTGGCTTCAGGAGTCCAGGTGAGTTTTTTGGGTTTCCCTTTTAATAATGAAGTAAGTGGGGCTGCTATAATACTATAGTTTCGAATGAAATGTCTGTAGAAGTTGGCGAACCCAAGAAATCATTGGTCCTTGACTGTGTTTGGACGAGGCCACTCCGTTACATTAGTAACTTTGCTTTTGTCCATTTCTACCCCTAGGTGGCTTATGTTGTATCCTAGAAAAGTGGTCTGCTTGACATGAATTTCGCACTTCTCTCCTTTAACAAACAGGTGGTTGCGCATCAGATGTGACAATACCTCTTTAACGTGTTCCACATGTTCCTCCTCAGATTTGGAATACACCAGGATGTCGTCTATGTAAGCCACCACACACTGATTAAGAAGGTCCCTGAAAATTTCATTGATGAATGACTGGAACACATCTGGGGCATTGGCAAGACCAAAAGGCATGACTAAATATTCATAATGACCCATAGAAGTTAAAAAAGCTGTTTTCCATTCGTCACCTTCTTTGATACGTATGAGATTGTATGCACTTCTTAGATCTAGCTTGGTGTATATCCTGGCCTCTCTTTACTGTTCTAGGGCAGAAGGCACAAGAGGTAGAGGGTAACAAAATTTGACAGTTAAATTATTCAGGCCTCAATAATCAATACATGGCCTAAGGCCTCCATCCTTTTTTCTACAAAAAAGAAGCCTGCTGCTGCCGGGGAGGTGGAAGGGCATATAAACCCATAACTAAGGGCCTCCTCAATGTAACTTTCCATGGCCTGGGTTTCAATACGAGATAATGGATATACCTTGCTTCTAGGTGGCATGGCGTTGGGCAGGAGCTCTATGGCGCAATTCCAGGGCCGATGAGGTGGTAACTTGGTGGCCTTGGTTTTGCTGAAGACCTCTTGATAGGCTGAATAGCAAGATGGTATATGGGTCTTCTTATCTGGTACAGAGCTCTCGCAGCTGGTGAGGAAACAAGGCTTGGGAGGTACAGAGTGGATACAATTATTGAAACAGAATTCTGACCATGACAACAGTTCGTGATGCTGCCAGGAAATTGTGGGATTATGTTGTTTTAACCAAGGGTAACCTAAGATCACAGGGTATTTAGAGGCCTGAAGAACGTGGAAAGAAATAGTCTCTTGATGAAAAATTTTGAGGGTCACTGGACAGGTTTGGTGAGTGATACCAGCACCAATGGGAGAGTCGTTGACTGCACTGACCTTAATAGTAGGAATACATGGGATAATAGGGATGTGATATTTGTCGATGAGATCCTGACTGATGAGATTCAGGGCCGCTCCTGAGTCCACGAGTGCTATGGATTCAAATATATATATTTGACATATCTGAAGAAATTTGTACTTGCAATTGTAAAGCAGGAGTTTTACTAGACAAGACCTCCTGACTCACCTGTGATGTGGTATTATTTGACTTCCTGTTTTTATGTGGACACGACATGCTGTGATGGCCTGGTTCACCACAGTAAAAGCATAAATTGTGTTGCCTGCGTCCAGTCCTCTCTGGTTCCGTGAGTTTAGTTACAGCAATTTGCATAGGTTCAGACTCAGAAAAAGGACTGGACACTGGAACTTACGAGACAAAACTGCGTTTAGGGGTGTTTCTCATTAAATTATCTAAGTGTACTGCCATGGTGATGAGTTCATTAAGACTTAGCGATTCTCCTTTACATGCGAGTTCTGCTTGCAGGTCTACTGAGAGGCTTTTGCGGAAAATAGCGCAAAGCGCAGTGTCGTTTCAACCGCTTTGAGCAGCTAATATGCGGAACGTTATAGCATGTTCAGCTACTGGCTTTTTACCTTGGGTAAGTTGAAGTAAACGTGTTGCAATATCCTTGCCCCCTGCAGGATATTCAAACACTTCCCGGATTTGCTTCACAAAATACTGGAAATCCGATCGAAATCTGTAATCAGAATCCCACACAGTTGTCGCCCACTCACTCGCTTTACCACACAATAGTGACATGAGAAACATACATTTCTTCTCATCAGAGCAGAACATCGCTTCATCATTTTTGAAGTAAATTTCCACTTAAAGAAATAAACCCTTTCACTTTATCCGCAGTACCAACAAACTTTTCAGGCATAGCAATTCTTACCAGTGATGTTGCAGATGCAGATTGAGAGTGAATGATCTGCATGAGATTTTCAACAGCAGTCTGCAGTGTCGTGATTTGTGTCTGGTACTGTTTGATCAGCTCCCCCTGGTAGGAGCACATGGTTTTCAGCAAATCATTCTCCGCTGGATTCAGGTTAGGCGAAGTATTCTGTAGGGAATTCGAGGCGGAAGCGCTAGTAGAATCCATTTGCGGAGTTTATTACAGACAATGTAGAAAAACAGGCAATGGTCAGGACAGGCAGCAAACATTTACAAACGATAAGCAGGCAATGGTCAGGGCAGGCAGCAAACAATCATAAACGTTAAACAGGCAATGGTCAGGGCAGGCAGCAAACAATCAGCAAACGTGTAGCAGGCAAGGTCAGATACAAGCAGCAATAAACAATCCAGGCAAACAGTCCAAAGGATAATCCAATAGGCGTAAGGAGATAAACAGACAAGATCATAACAGTGAGGCAGACAATGGTAAACGCTCGGTATGCAGACTAGAGGCTGGCAATACTTCGCAAAGATGGTAGGTGAGCACATGACTTAAATAGTCCCAAACAGGAAATGACACACAGGAAACAAACAGAGGAAGCAGAGGGAGTCCGATGATCAGTACTCAGGAGAGGGCTCCCTCTGCTGGCGTGGCTGAACGGGGCGTCTCATTACAATTACAAATTTTCCTGCCATCAAATGTAAATTTAGTAATGCAACAAGTAAACTCCAATTTTTAAAATGAAGATACTAATACTGTAAAAGAAAATACAGCCTGATCTGCAGTGACAAACTACAGAAGAAACAACAAAAACAGCTGCTAAAATGCCATACATTATTGAGAGCACCACACAAAATGCAGCCATGTCGCTCCAAACATTAAAGTAGGTTGTAGAGACATAAGATATAAGACATGCTAGCAATTTGAACATTTCCCATGTAAAAATGTGCTTTAAGAGTTTAAATGCTTAAATTAAAAACTGCTTACCTTAAGGTTTATGTCTTGAAAGTTATTCTGCTTACTTTTATCCAATGCATACAAATCTATTTTTGTTTCTCAAAGACAAATGTTCTGGATGGCTTGCATCCATCCAGAACAAACTAACAATGCTTCAGTAACCACCCAGAACATCCTGGCAACAATCCACAATACCTTTGCAACTGCCCAGAGACAACTCAGAAGATATAAGCGTTTGTTCAGAAATAAACTAAAGCAGTGTTCTCCAGTGCTATTTGAAGCATTTTCTCATGTAAACAAAGATCATCTGAATCATGCAAGGAAGTTATTTTTACCCTAGTTAATTTTAAATGCTTTCCCATGTGTTCAACTTGCATTTGATGCTTACTCTCGTCTGCTCTATAGAGATTATCTCTCTCCATTCCATGTGCTTTAGAATCTGTTGTAAGATAGCAGACAGAGACTAAGCATGTTTAAATATAAAAAACATTAGACAGCCAATGTTAATTAATAGGGCCCTCAGCATTTCTCTAGTGATTATTATTAATAAAGAGAAAACGGGTGCAGGCGGAACTACTGTATGTTCAATTCTCAGTACCTGCTTCCACAGATCACCTCTGCCTCATTACGAAAAGGAAGTTACATGTGGCAGGAGGCCAAAATCTCCACATCTTTAAAATTAGGATCAACCTTTTGTTTGTTTTTGTGCTGCTTCCTATTATTTCTCATTCCATGTTGTTTGTGCTTTAGACTTGAATGATACTTCAATTTATGCGGATTGTGTAAGCAATCAGAAAAAAACTGTGATTTGAAAAAACAGGTGAAAACATCCCAAAGACTACCAATATAATTGAATGCCACACATATACAAGACATGGGGTTGGCTAATAATTCAGTAACACCTAAGCAACCATCTATTAATGTCACTGCAATTATCCAAAACACTTTAGCACCTGAATACTAACCATAAGGGCACCCTAACTACTACCTAGAAACCACTAACTACCTGGCCCTAGCAACCACTGAAAACACTCAAGAAACCATCTAGCAAAGCTGTTTTCCATATCAGTTTTATTTTTTTTACTCTTATCTCTCATGCACTGACAGTGATTGAAAAGAAGCACTTGTCAGACCAAAAAGAAACAAGATTGTGATGCCTTTTAAAGCTGGGACACTTTGCTGGGATTTTTAAAATGTCCCAGGGTAGCTCCATTCCTGTCTCCCAAACACCCCACAAAACTCCAAATGGGAAAAGAAATCCATAACAATATTTTCTGCGGTGTCAAATATATCAGCATTTTTTACTTGAATAAAAAATGTGGACTTCTCTGTTGCTCTGCCAATGTGTCTTGTGGACATGCTTTTACAGTAAAAACAGTGAATCAATATTAATTTCCCGTTTTGAGGCTGCTGCTATGCTCTCAATGCTGCGTATCAAACGCTTAAGGGAATGAGAATACCAACGCTGCCGCACTGGAAGTGTCGGTTGTGTAGTGTATGTGCACAAGCATTAAAGAGGTCTCAGACATGACTCTAGTATGTTGACTCAAGGACACGCTAGCTCGGAGTAACATGAACATCCAAATTTTAGAATCTGACAAATGCTTGCAGAGAGGACCATCCTGCCGCATCACACACTTGCTGCAAGGGGACACCTCTCGCCAAAGCTGTAGAAGATGCAACCCACCTGGTTAAATGGGCCGTAACTCCTAGAGGTGAAGCTTGACCACGCGCCTCGTAGGCTAGGGCAATAGCATCCCTCACCCAATGTGACATAGTCTGCTTAGTGGCAGCTGCCCCAAGGTTGTGCCCCCCATGTGAGGTGGACGTAAATCTGAAGTGCACATACTGGACACAGTAAGTGAAGTCTTTCCTGCTCCGGTGTCGTGAAAGGGAGTGGGCAGAAGGCTTTAAGAATGACCGGATGTATGGTCGAGAATGAAACTTTCAGAAGATAATTAGGGTGAGGATGCAAAATAGCTTTGACCAGCCCAGGGGCCTGCAAATCGCCAATTCTCTTAAGAGAAGTAATAGCAATTAGAAAAACCATCAGCCACATAGGTTCTGAGAGTAATAGGATATATGTCTAAGGACAGTTTCTCTTGCAGAAACTCCAGCACTGAAACAACCTGGCAGTGAACCGGGTCTGCATGGTGTGTCAAACACCAACTTTCGAAAACACGCCATCTGAGGGCATAAGTTCTTCTAGGCTTTTCTTCTGCGGACGCCCTCAGGGGCGGACGTGTTTTCCTCTCCTCTCCTTCCCCGTGACCTTGCCTGCTTTGCTTCTTTAGTCTTGTCTAGTGTCTACTGTCTCCAATTGAGAGACTCTCTCTGCCTTGGACTGCTTTTCAACTAAAACTATGGATTTGATCAACTGGTCTCTCAATGCAATTGACACCATCTTCTCGAAGAGAAGCGGGGGTATACGATGGACGCGTGGGAGAGGTGGCGGGTCGTGTGCTTGGCGGCTCTTTCCGTGGAGGACATTGAAGACATCTACCTTTTCGGAACCATGATTACA
>JAZGTK010004776.1:0-23735 GCA_036877625.1 Ambastaia sidthimunki
CCTGTTAGCTGGGAATATGTTTGTACAGAACTTTCTACAGTCACATTACTGTATCATTATCGTTTATTGTTTTCTTATTTATGTTTGTTTTTGCAGGTATTGCTTTCCGTTCGGTCGCCCCGAGGGAGCTTTGAAAGCCACTCTGTCTTTGCTGGAGAGGGTAATGACAGTATCGCTTATATTGATTCATATTCAAAGGTGTAACAGAGATGAAAAGAAAACCAGAAGCAACTGATGGTCTTTTGTTCAGTACCTCCTGTTTACATTTTCATGCTCTGCCATGCATCGTTGTTTCAATTGAAAAATGTTGATTCGTTTCAAGACAACAAAATGTGTGACTGTAGATAACACAGATTTATATGCGGGTACCTCACAGGTGCTTATGAAGGACATTGTGACCCCAGTGCCGCAGGAGGAAGTCAAAGGTGTCATTCGTAAATGCTTAGAGCAGGCGGCTCAGATCAACTATCAGCGCATCACTGATTACGCCAGAGTGGAAGGTGACGACCTTTGACCTCTTTTTTCATTCTTTCATCCATAATGATTTTTAACTTTTTTAACCAGATGAGAACTTTCCAGCTGTTTCCTCTTTAATGTGATATTTGAAATGGGTTTAATGCAAAAACTGTGGAATCAGTTTGTGTATCAGTTTGTTTAACTTGTTGGTTTAGGTAAGTAACAGGCCATTCAATGTAAGACTAAGAATATGTATTAAAAAAATAAATAGAGTCCATTTTGATTACAGAAAATGGTTAATATTGATGCTTTATGATTACATATGTGTATATGATTTATGCACTATACAGTCATGTGTCTTGCTTCAAATAAATATGCTTGTTTAATCTAAGGTCACAAAGGTGTAAAGTTAACCCCCAATGCTTTTGTTTTGTTTCCTTTCAAGAAAAGTTTAAATGTCTTATCGTCCATTCTCCTTTTGTGGACTTGTGTGTGTAAAAATGCATTCAAATCCACACAAAGAAGGGCTGCTGACTGTTTCCTATCTGTTGCGAAAGATAACACAGAAAATGGGACATGAAAGACTTTCCTACAAATGTTCTTCACACGTTTTCTTTTCTATTATTATTATGGCTTGGATCAGGATGAGAAAAGACATGGGAAATGGGAAGGAATCATGAGGTAGGAATTTTAGGGCGAAAGAAATGAGGTGTAGGGACAAGTTGAAGGGTGAAAGAATCCATTTGAGGACAGCAGGCTTAGAGAAGAAGCAATGAAATGAAGAAAATGGGGAACAATCACCTGGAAACAAAGACGATTTCGGACAACAAGCGTGTGAGAGGATTACAAAGAAGTTTAAGATGGG
The DNA here is from genome assembly GCA_036877625.1 of Ambastaia sidthimunki. NCBI lineage: Eukaryota > Metazoa > Chordata > Actinopteri > Cypriniformes > Botiidae > Ambastaia > Ambastaia sidthimunki. Next base: position 1,322 of record JAZGTK010004776.1, read on the forward strand.
CAGTGTGGAAAGATGTCTGTATGTGGAGGGGTGAAAGGCACTGTGGGCTGTTTTTTGAGGAAGATGTTTGTGTTGTGTTCTAAAAAATGACTCATTCTCTCTGTCTCTCTCTGAGTGACTGCCTTCTGCTTCATTAAATCATTGGTTCTGGCACTTATTTTTCGAACAGGGTGACAAACCAATGATACTTGTGCCACAAATGGCCGACATCTTTCAGATCATAGTATCTGTTTCTAAAAGGCTTTGGCTGCTTCCCTGATAAAAATAAGTGACTTCATTTTCTTAAAGGTACAGTTCACCCAAACATGAAAATTCTGTCATGTAGATTAAAACCTTTCTTTCTGATATAGATTCTTTCTTTCTTATAAATTAAAATATTTTAAATCTTAATTGTTATTGACTTTCACTTGAAAACATAAATTCAAAAGGATATATGAGTAAATTATGACAGGGTTTTTATGTGGGTGAAACATGCCTTTAAAAAAAACTTTTTTCCATCTCCACTTGTTAGACTGTAGGTAACACCTTACATTAAGGATGTATATACATTAATTTATTGGCCTTGGTTAATTTTATTATCTATGTATTTAAATACATTATTACTATTATGAGACATTTGTTAACATTAACGTTAAAAATTAACATTAACCAAGATTACTGTAAAAACTAATGTTAAACTAATGTATAGACCCTTACGATAATGTGTTACTGATATATTTATGAATGTAAGTAAAAATAAGGGTGATTGTGGTTTAAGGGTTAAGCCATCTTATCATGTTACATTATCCAACCTTTTCCAAAACCTGCTCTGTTTTTCTTGATGAGAACTTCCCTTAAACAAGACACCCCTTCATCATATTTGACCCTAAACCCCCTTTCCTCTGACCCCAAACTCTTGCATGCCGGAATCCTCTTTTTCTTTAGGAAAAAAGAGGGAAATGTATGATCACCCTGTCTACTCCTTGGCTACACAAGTGATGGATTTAACCATCCGTGAGTAACAACTCGTCAGCCCCTCATTCTTTACCCCCGTTTCATCGACTCAACCTCCCATGTCACGTCATTCCCGGGAACTGTCAATTATCGTTTTCCGTTTCACCATCTTCATACAGCGGATTAACATTAAGTAAAGACGTAACGTTTGTGTTCCAATTTCTTTAGCAGAGATCCCAGCTAACAATTTTAAGTTGTATGAACATTCTCCTAACATTTCCATTATGTAACAAATAGGCTAATGTTATTTTGAATGTCCTAGGAACGTTAGCCAACGTTCCCTGTTAGCTGGGATGTTCCATCTGTTTGTAATATGACATGACTAATGCATCCGTTTGTTGGCTTTTGATTGAAGCTAATGTTTGTGACTTGAATGCATTTTTACTTTGCTTGCTATGTTCCTTACTGTCTGAGTGTATATCGCTGCTGTGGTGTGGTAGGTGGTTTCACTGGGGGGTTCCTGAAAACATCAGCAGGTGACTGAGGTTCCAGGAGAGCAGGAGTTAGTAAAAGTGTTCAAGCTGTGACTTACATGTTCCAACATCACAAGTTTGTCTCGTTTGTGATTATAACAACTGTCGATTTGTTGAGACCACACAGTGACAATTGTCTCTTTGTTCAGTTTGTCATTCTGTTGCTACTTTGCTATGTCTTTATGTCATTGTTGTTGTTCCAGGTAAATATCTACGTGTTTATATGTGTGTGCCATTGTTTTTTAATATATTATTACTGTTATATATTCAACAACCACAAAACTTTGGAGATCAATCAGGAGTGAAATAATCATGCTTGTTTCAGCGAGCTAAAACATGCCACCTTGAGGAATAATTCCTATTTTCCCGACTTCCCTCTTCTTTTCTGTCCTTTTTTTATTTCTCTCTTTTTCTGTTACATTTGTTGCTCTGACGCTCTCTTCTTTCTCTCTCTTATCTCTCTCTCTCTCTCTCAAGTTGAGAAAACACTAAAGGATCAGAAGGATCCAGGTGAAGCTATGACATCATCCCTTATTCCTTCCAACACTTCCTGGCTTATGCAGACTGTATACCCCACAAATGCAGAGGAAACTTCTTTAGTCTGAAAATCCTGTGCCCACCATAACACGGGACCCTCTACTGTGCAGTCTTTTTGTGAAGATAGTATTCTTCGATAAATATGTGAAGAAAACTCTAGTAGAAACATTTTTTGCATTGAGTTTAAAATAAACACTTAAATCTTAGCTATTTAAATCTTAGCCAAAAATACAAGAAGTAATACTATCTTTGACAAATATTTCAGTGGCAGTCTTTTCTATGTGTCCAAATGTGAGGGCTAAATAATTTACAGATTTTAGAAGATACTTGAATAAACCCTACATCTTGACACGATCTTGTTCTCTAAATCACCATTCAGTTCCTAAAAGTAATTTTCATTTCTCGTTTCATGGCCAGAACATTTTGGACACAATGAAAATAGATGAAGCATGAAACCCGGATGATGATAATGACATCACATCCGTTGTCATGACTTTATCATGTTATGTTGATGACATCATGGCTTTAGGAAGAGTTAGAATTTGTTTCTATAAGATATTAATGGTTCACAGACTGCTGAGGAGTAAATAATTGTATAGTTGCCCCACACCCGCCCAGCCCCCATTAATGACCCAAGAATGCCACAGACCAATAAACCAATGTGAACATTTCACACTGTAGACAACAAGATTAAAGAGTCAGACAAAATGATAAATAAGTAATGTGCTTACTTCATGACTGAGATAGCATTTCAGTCAATAAATTAAAGATTTTCTTTTCTCCTTCAGTAGAGAGCTCAGCATTGCTGAGTTGAATGGTGTTTTTTTTAGCTTTTGTGCTTTTCTGTCTAATGCATTTCATCTTGTTTAGGCAAAAGTTGATTATATGTTAAAATCTGAAGCATTAATGTGTGTCCTACTGTCTTCATCAAAATGTCGCATATGTCTGACCATCTGGTCTGCTCTTTCTCTCGTGTGTTGGCATTGAATTCGTAGTTTCTGCAGTGAGAACTTCTTCCAGATTAGTATGTCAAGTGTAGTACAGTGGGGTGCAAAAGTCTGAGACCACATTAAAAATCAAAGATTCAAAATTTAAATGATACCCGAAGATGCGTTTTAGTGTTGAGTTTCACACTTGTTTAGTGTGAAATATTGACTTCCTTTAGAAATATTGAAATATTCAATATTCAGTATTAGAAATATTGACTTTTGAACACCACTGTAATTTTTTACAAGCTGGCCAAAACCCGCTATTCAGAACTAATTGGTTAGTCCTATTGGATAGTAAAATGACATGTCTGATTATTTATAGTTTCTATAGTACATCGTCAGTATATACAACATTTCCCTTTAAGGCAAGCCCTGTATTTAATCATTTAAAGTGATTGAATAGATCCAGTGTCAAAGTGATTTAACCCATAGCATTCTAGTCTGACATCAGTTAGGCATCTTTGTTTGTGTTATGAGTGTCATCAACAGTGCTGTCATTCCTGCATGCTCAGTTAGGAATGTATGACTTCCTCCGATTGCATTCTAACGGTCATGACATCAGAGATAGATGGGCAACAAAACTATCATTTAACTACTTTAATATTAACTGTTCCTCTTTTTCCCACCGTGCTGCTCCAGAGAATGTAGCTAACCTAGCTACGCCGGCTAAGAAACTGGAGCATGTCATTCGTCTGGCGGAGTTAGTCATAGATGTTCTCCAGCAGAACCAGGATCATCACGCGGAGGTGAGTCAATTTAATGTCTACACGTTTAAACTCTTCTCTCTTTATCTAGTCGATGAGTTTATGGTTTGAATAATATAGGGTTGGGATAGTTCAAACTTAAATGGAAATGATGTCATTATTTACACGCCCTCGTGTTGTTTCAAACTTAAGTGGTTTTTGTTCTTCTGTGGACCACAAATGGGTGATAGGCAGGAAGTGATGTCACACTGCACTTCTCCATGTAATGAAAGTGAATGGTGATCATGACGATAGTTATTGACCTAACAGCATAACAGCAGTCCATACATATTCCTTCAGAATACTTGGAATATAGTGCGCTCAGCACATAGGCTACTATTCACTTTCATTATATGATAAACAGGAAGTGTCAGCATTCTGCTAAACTTCTCTTTTTTTGTCTGGAAGACATAAAATCCTGCAAGTTTGAACCAACTCGAGGAGTAAATGATGACAGAATTTAAATTTTCGGGTGAATTTCCCCTTCAAATGACAAAATGAATGTTTGTAAGACATTGAAATTGTAAAAAAGCAAAAGATCTTCCAGTCTCATCCACTTTCCCTGGATCTACACACGGAAGACAGCCTGATAATACCTATTGTTTCTGTATTTTGGATATTAAACAAGTTTCTTTGGAATGTCTTTGAAAACCCATAAAGAAAATGAAGATGCATTATAAATAGTGAGCCAGGAAGGGGTTTTAGTCTTAATCAATTACAATAATTGGCCAATTTGCATGTTTTAGCATGCAGAACGAGTACATAATCGGCATTGTTCCCAGATTCAGTTTAAAATAACAGGTTATCCATGGTCTTCCTGAGATTTATAGATTTACTGTATCTTTCTGAATATGCTTAACAGGCTGCGGTCACAAGTTCAGGAGACCAATCGGTACAGTATCATGTTTCTTTTTTATTAAGTTGTCATCACATAGTGTACCTTTTCCCTCCAGCATGTTGATTCACGCAGATAAGGGCTTTTCTCTTATACTGGGGTGGACGGGGCAGTTGGAAATTGCTGCTTAAGGAATATGATGGAATTGGCAATATGTTTAGTTTGGGTCTCTTGGATTTCCTGGAAATTCTCAAAGCTTATATATGTTAACGTTAGAGCATTAACTTGAAGAAGATTTTTCAGGACTAATTTTTGTAATATAGCACTGTCTAATATTTTGGGAAAAAAATAGGGTACTGCTGCTAACACTATACTGAGGATGTTTTCATACTTTATGGAGCACGCATGAAGCTAACTTTCCACAGAATAATTACAAACCATCTTTCACGTATAGCACATCCCTGCTGAAAGAATAAACCCAAAACCTTTAAGTTAAGCCTAAACTGATATGCTGGTCTTTGCTCATTTAAACAGGTCTGGCTGGTCTCCCAGCCTGGCCAAGCTGGTGTTTAACTGGTTTAGCTGTTGAACACCAGATGACAAGCGTTTAAGACCTCTCGGAAACCAGACCAGCTAAGACCAGCAACGACCAAGGCTGTGTTTTTTTTCCAGCGGGGACGATATAAAACATGTTCAGAATAAACATTTTGTGCATACATTAACAACCTGCACATACATCACTCTACATTTCATGTTTTTCTTACCATTCAATCCATGGTTGTACAGGGAAAAGAGGTATGTGGTCAAAGTGAATGCAAAGAAAAAGCCTCTTACCGGCTTGTGCATGAGCTATGAAAGATTTCCTATCCCTTTAAATTCCTTTGCCTCACAGTCAATGTGGGGACACTTGGGTTCGTCTTGATTCCTCAGCAATGTGCTTGTCAACTCTCCCTTTAAATTTCTTGTTAGGCTTGTGTTCCCACTGACAAGTTCCTTTAGCTCAGTAACTCCTTTGCTTTCAGGGGAATGTTTACTGTTCGCATTTACCCACCTTGCCAAGCTGGTTGTGTCACCCCAACCTTTCCCAATTAGCCGTTTAGCCCTTCCCACTATTGTGCCTCCCAAAGTTGGAGCTTGCTGTCCCTCTGAATGACCTAACCAATGCCATAACATAGCCCTCTTCCCATAGACCTCTCTTGCCAATGATAGTACATACAGTAATGTTCAAATTAAACGTTGTTTTCAGATCTCTATATCATTTTTTTTTTTTTCAGAAACAGGGACTAAAATCACTACAATGTTGCAATTTTTTCTTGGTTTGGTCCACTGTACAAACAGACCAAAATGTATTAATACAAGTCACATGTGAGTTAACTGTGTGTATCAGTGTACCAGAGTCAAATTTCTATCTAACCACAATTAAACCGTTCCAAAGTTTGTTTTCAGTTAGACCGAGACCGCTTTGTTCAGGCGGTCTCAGAATGATTGTTTTGGTTCGGATCCGAGCCATTTCCGGTGTTCATATATGCCTAAATGAACTGAACAAAGAGAGAAAATAGGACAGGTTGTGAAAAAACGCTCCAAACGGGCAAGGTGTTAAAACACCCTTATTGTTTAGTCAAATGGGACAAAATGTGTAGTCGTGTTTGCTAATGCTACCCATTGCTCCCTAATGTGCAAGATGGGTCTTGGGGATGGATTCATGGGCTAATTTGGCAATCCTATTGCTCTCCGTCCAACTTTTTACTCATCTGTCTGGTTAAGCTCGGTCTTGAAATTGCCCTGCTACTCTAGCAAATGTTATATTCGTTAGACACTTATGAACAATGTAGTGTTTTCAAAAGTTAATGATAAACAGAACAGGTAAGTGAAATGGTAAGTCTTAACTATTTCCTTTGTAGCGCAATGGATTCTGGGAAACATTTTGGGGCTTGTTAAAGCTGTGGGATTATTAGAGGGCTAAAAAGTACATAGCATGCAGCCAGATGGAATGATTACAGTTCCCTGAATGGGTTTATCACTGGTCCGTTCTTTTAATTAGAAGAAAAGTGTTTTATGCCAAGACTGCAAGCAAGCCCAATTCATTTCCCAAAGAAACTCCTACTCAATACCCCACTACAGGCCCAAAATGTATTATCACTTTAATAGATTAAATCACTATTAGAAAATTATTTAGTCAAACTTATGCATCAAGCTCACTTTGCCAATTAAAGACGTCTGCTGCTTGCTCGCAGTTTTTGGTGCATCAGGGACTGCAATGTTGCATGATCGCAAAACACATCCCCATCCCAAGGGCTAGGGATGCAGTGATGTGAACAGTTGAATCACATCTTCCATTTGGAGGGCAAAAGCATGCAGGGATTTCTACCCCACTTGCATGAGAACTGCACCTCCTATAGCATCTTGACTCCACTGGCAGTTAATCTGACAAGGGAAAGATTGTTTAAGTAAAGTGACCTGTGGTCACAAATGTACAGACATTTGCAACACAAGATTTTAGCTTTTTAGAATTATTCACAGGTTCTCTTTATTAGAAGGTAACAAAACTCTTGAGATTATATAGCCATTATATAGGGAAACCATTTAAAATTTCTTCCTATGTTGAATTGTTTTCCACAATATTAAGATTGTTTTGGACAATAAACTGTAGAATTGTCTGTGTTGCAAATTCATAGATGCTTCAAAGTAGGTTTCAAAATCCACAATGGTAAGCGTATCACCTTTCCCCTGGTAAACTGGTTAATTAAAAACACACAAACTGTAGATTCACAATCTATATTCAAGCAAAATTTGCTCAACATTTTTGTTCAAATAAAGAGCAGACAGATAAGTGAAGCTTGTGAAATCTGTATTTCACATGGCGGACACCAAACCAGTTTACTAGCTTTAAGTTGTTTGATATTACGCTATACTCTTGATTTCTAATGCTCTTTTCCACTGTTTCTTCCTTTGCTGGACAATCAAGGCCTTTGCATGGTGGTCAGACCTAATGGTGGAACATGCTGAGAACTTCCTGTCTCTCTACGGTGTTGATATGGATGCTGCCCTTGAGATCCAGTCACCTGAAAGCTGGGACAGTTTTCCGCTTTTTCAGCTTCTGAATGATTTTCTCCGTACTGACTGTAAGCACGTCTCACAACACTTAGTTCATTTTCATATCGCACTGATAATGTTTAATCTCGCTGGAACCTTGCTAGTGACATAACACGCAAGCATTTTTATCAAGAGACTTGATGTGTTTGATTTTGGGCCATTTTCCATGATTTTATCTTTCTGTGTGCCACTGAAATATCTTTAGTTCGTCTTTCTAAATTATTGCCATTTAGAAAATGTAAATCTGGTGTGTTACAGTAAATGGTCATTTTCAACCAATCAGAGAACGTTTGACTAGCATTGTTTCCTGCAATTATGACTATGTAAATAGATACTACTACTAGAATACTAAATAGATCCTATTGGTATGTAAAAAACGACTCTAGATATGCAAATATCTAAACTATAATAGGCTCATAATGTTGTGGGGGCGGAGCCGCCTCTGCACAGCACTGGGCTTGTATGACCCACCAGACATTTTCCTTGCAATTCTGTTTTTGCAGATCACCTGTGCAACGGAAAGTTTCACAAACACCTGCAGGACCTGTATGCCCCTCTTGTGGTGCGATATGTGGATCTTATGGAGTCCTCTATTGCTCAGTCTATTCACAGAGGATTTGAGCGGGAGTCATGGGAACCTGTAAAGTAAGACACCACTTCCTTACAGGGTGGGCGGTGACCGCCAGCCGGGGCCTTTCAGGACTAAAACAAACAAAAAATTCAAACATACCTGAGATAGCAGGGCAGGCACATCTCTGTTCCAGGATACTACATTGTTCTCCACAAAACTATGCAATTATACAACAAGGTTATTTAGCATTCACACTGATTCCAAATGCGAAGTCAAACCAGTTTGAACCCATTTTCCAATTTAGAACTAATGGTATTTATGAAGTGTAGAGACATCATTAACCATGCTTATATGTGAGATCTGCCAAACATCAGAGGTCACAGAGTACAAAATCTATCAGAATAGATTTAAGTCATCTCACAGGTTTCCATCTTTTTTTTGTCAACTAACCCTCATATTGTGCGCTTTAAACGAAACGCTTTTTATGTTCTAATCAATTGTTCTGTCATGCTTGATTTTGGTTTGCATGTTGATTTTAATGATTTCAGTTCCAAGTAAACAGATAAAACATTATTTAGATGAGCTGTAATCTTTAGAAAAGATATAGCCTGTCCAAATGTTCCTAACAGTATAGAATTCTCTTCTGTCAATGAAACTGATGTCCCTTGAGAAGTACGTCCAACATGGTTTGTCCTCATTCATTTGTTGTCTGTTTGTATGTGTAAAACCTCACCACTGTCTCCAAACCTTCCAAGCTGCTGTTGAAGAATTCTGCCTTTACTTGCTTTTTTATATATATGTGCTGTTGTCAATATTATTGAGCATAAGTTTCTTTCTACTCAGGTCTTTTGTTTAAATGTGCTTTAGATTCCCTCCCTACATTTAATGACCTGTTTTTAATATGTCTGCTGTTTATGTCTAAAGATGTTCTTTTCCATTTCTGAGTTTCTCTGTTTTTGTACTGTATGTCTTACATTGCTTATTTGCAGCATTCCACTCTGCCACTGTTATGGATTTTTTTGTTTCTTTTTTGTCTGTTTCTGCAGGAGTTTAACAAGTAATCTGCCCAATGTGAATCTACCAAATGTGAACCTCCAAATTCCCAAAGTACCAAATCTTCCCGTGCCAGTAGCAGGACTTTCTGTTAACCTTCCACAAATGCCTAGCTTTTCCACTCCGTCCTGGATGGCTGCTATTTATGACTCTGAGTGTGTATTCAACGCATTTACCTGAGATCTGATGCATTTATAGGTCTTCTTGGCATGAAAATGTTTTGAGTTAAGGTAAATTTGAAGCACCTAAGTACTGTTGTACTACAAGATATTTGCCAAAGTTGAAGAACATCTAGGAACATCGGACTTTCCAGAAAACATCATCGATGGATGTAGGACATCTGCTGGGCAAGAACATTTGCCTTTAAAATCATTCTCATGTCAAGTAGCCTGCAAAGGGTTCCAGACAGGTTCTTGTGATTTGTGGTTTGAAATGAGAACTGTAAAGCTCTTCATTTTCCTCAATGTGCATGCCATTGAGGCTGGACTGAGGTGGTGAGATCTGGATTGCAACCCAAACCCTACAATCAGGCCAATGCTTATTCTTAGTCCAATACAAACCAACCACAATCTGTTACAGTTAAATCAGGGCTTAAACATCTATAGTCAGTCACACCACTGCCCAGCTAACAAAGAATGTTCTTAGAACACTGGCTAATATTCTTTAAAAGGTCTTTCAAAGTTATCAAAAAACAGTTTGCAGTAACTTTAGTAGAATTGTTATATAACTTAAAAACATTATTTTTAAGTAGTGGAACATTTTAAAAACGCTACTGAACTGTCCTTATAACCAAGCAATAATTTTAAAATTAAAAAGAAGAAAAAAAAACAATTTTTAAAACTAGGTTTTGTTAACGCAAACATAAAAGCACCTACATGAAGTATGCTGAGATATTAGCGTTTGTTGATTCATTACCAAAAACCAGTAGAAGCGTCATGCAACATCAATGGTAAGAACATTTCTGAGGGAAATTTTCTGACATTCAATGTTCTAAGCTGAGACTGAAGGATGGTCTAAGAATCAGGGTACATTATTGGGATTTGTTTGGTGTGAAAGTTTCTCGTGGGTGTGGGTTGGTAGAACTCTCTGCCTGGTCGTATCGTAGATCTGTCATTGCGTTGGTAGCTGATGCTCTGAAGTCTGTGTTACTTCAGTGTAGCTGGCATCCAAGGCAGTAGAAACTGGCCCCAATAGAGTTCAAACATTAGAGTGGGCTTCATTCACAAGAAATATGCTACAATATCATATTTGCAATATGTAAATAAAATCCCCAAATTTGACCCAATTTTACCATTGACCATTTTAGTACCCTAAACTACATCAGATACTTGATCTTATACCTGGCAGACACTATAAGACACTCGAGTCACTTTAATGTTTTAACTCTTCCTAGTCCTTATGACACGTCCCCTCCCTCCTACCCACCCAACCAACCTATTTCTACTCAGGATGGCAGCGTCCTCAGTGAACTGCATGATGTGTTTTGATATTGGGACCTTCAGCCTCAGTGGGCATGAGTGGTGAGAGAAAGCTTGGTCTTCTATCAGCTTCTGCATTTGGCCTTGCCTTTTATCTGCCAAACCAATGTATATTTTATCTATATTACTCAGTATTTCTTAATATGTTTGCTTCACGTACCATTTAGTAACAGAGGTGACTTAAAGGAATAGTTCACCACTTACTCAAGTTTGTTCCATCCTAGGTGTTTATGAGTTTTCTCTTTCAAAATCTTGGGCACCATTCACTGGCATTTTAAAGCTGGGATGTGCCCCAGGATGTTATTTAATGTAACTCTTTCTGTTCTATTTCTGTTTTGTTTTCATTATGTTAGGTTGACAGAAAAAAGGCATATACACCTAGGATGTCTTGAGGATTAATAGTTAATGGGCTAATTTTCATTTTTGGGTGGAGTACTTCTTTAAGAACACTGTCCACTTTACTGAGTTTCTATTGATTTGCAGTTGTCTGAAAGGCAGGTAGGAGGGATTTGGTTACTTCCCTCCTTCCAAGCCCTTTCTCACCATGACATTCCCTCCCTTTTAGAGCAATGTGACAAAGCAAAGTATGCATGAATTCAGATTAGTTCCATAAAGTTAAATAACCCTGCGACACATTATTGATGTGTTTCAGAAACACACCTGTCTTGTTATTTTACCATACACTAATGGTACGATCTCATTCCTGATGATTTAAAACCAGTCGTGTATGGTTAAAATAAAGCAATCTGGAAAAGAACTAGATTATAAAAGTCTGAGATGCTTTGCATTCCATTCCTGAGTAACAGGTTGACGGAATCTTTGACCTCTAATATCTTATGTGCCTGGCAGCAATGGCTCTGGAACCTCAGAAGATCTGTTCTGGAAGTTGGATGCCCTCCAGACCTTTATCAGAGACCTACACTGGCCAGAAGAAGAGTTTGCCAAGCACCTGGACAACCGTATGAGGCTCATGTCAAGCGACATGATTGAAACAAGTGTGAAACGGTATGTGTGTGGTTCTGTATGTTGTACCTTGGAAAAACTGGCCCGAACTGAACAGGAACGACATAACAGATTGTAACTTCTTACAAAACCTTCAAATATGAGCAAAGTTTTATGTAAAAGATGACTCATCTATTTCACACCCTTTGCTGGTCAACAGCACCAGGGCAGCGTTTGAATCTAAGTTGACCAAGAGCAGCCGTTCCACAGACTTCCGCATTCCTCTGTCCTTATGCACCATGTTCAATGTGATGGTGGATGCCAAGGACCAGTCAGCTAAACTGTGTGCCATGGAGATGGGCCAGGAGGTAATCACCAGAACTTTATATGACTGTTGTGACAAACGAAAGTTTGATCTTCTACATAAAGTGTTCACTCTCACAGTGCACTCTTAAAATGGTGCAAAAAGGGGTTCTTCAGCAAAGGCATAGAATAACCTTGTTCAGTTTCCCCAAGAACCTTTCAGTCAAAGATTTCTAAAAAAAAACTTAACTCTTTATAGTCTGTAGAACCTTTTTGCACCACAAAGGACCTTTTGTGCAACAGAAATGTTCTGTGGATGTTAAAGATTCTTTCAGGCAGCCTGAGAAAAAAATTAATGTAAATGATGTTTAATGTGATGGTGGAATTCCTGTAGCTCAACTGGTAAAGCATTGCATTAGCAGTGCAAAAGAATGTGGGTTTGATTCCCAGGGAACATATGTACTTAAAAATTGTATACCTTGAATACACTGTATGTCGCTTTGGATAAAAGCGTCTGCCAAATTCAGAAATGTAAATAAATGAGAGTCTCTTAGGAACCTTTAATTTTTAAGTATAGCTGACTGCTTTGTTGTTTGGAAACTGTTTGGTTGTATGTCTGCCACTATGTGAAAAAGATTTGCAGTTAGGGCTAGTTTCTGCATCTACATGCTAAATCTGAGTTGAATATCAGTCCTCAGAAAACTTGAGTCATCCATTCACTTCTGTCTAGACTTCACTTTAGTTTAAACAGATGTGAGGTGAATGCACCAAGCTTTTGCTAAATCCACTTAACACTGTTGTATGCTTTTTTATTTGTGCACATTACATTTTTGTGTTTAAACCTGTCTTCACTTTTCAGAAACAGTATCATTCTCAGATCGATGATCTTATTGAGGAGAGTGTAAAAGACATGATTTCTCTTTTGGTAGCAAAGGTATGCTTTCAGATAAAAGCTGACACAAATGGATGTAAAGCGTTCAAATATTTTCAAGTATTTGAACTGTTCAGTCATTGGGTTGTTGTTTGTGCCATCTGAACAGTTTGTGGCAATTTTGGAGAGCGTACTGGCCAAGATCTCCAGGTATGATGAGGGAACTCTCTTCTCATCCTTTCTCTCCTTTACGGTAAGGAAAAAAAAAAAGTTTTTTTACTCTAATAAAATTGTAAGTTTTGGTGCACCAAGTAATTTTTCAATGCAAATTTATACCAACGATTTTTTTCCCATATTTTTGGTTACTAATGCTATTGTAAAAATACTGGCGTTATAATTCTTAGGTGTACATAAAGTAAATAATATTTGACTGGTCATGTGATCTCAACATAGTGGCCATCATAAAGGCAGGCCCGCCTTTCTGTATAATAAAACCGCTTTTTCTACATATCGGACACTGCCAAGACTGCTGTGTGAACATCATTATAAAAATATTTCTCCAAACTGCTCTTCCCATTTTATTTTAGAAAAGGTTACTTATTGCACCATAAAGGGTAGTTTGAACTTTTATTTGCCCAAAACATAAAGCATTTGAGTCAAAGTACTTGTTGTTTTCAGGTGAAAGCAGCATCGAAGTACGTGGATGTGCCTGTGAGTATTAAATATTCATATTTTCAACTTTTTTTGTTCTTTGTTCAAATCCCATCTAACAGGGAATGTTCTCAGAACGTTGACTAACATTCTCTAAAGGTTCTCTGAAAATTCTCTCAAAGTTATCAAAAAAGTTTTGCAGGAATGTTATCAGAATATTTTGTACTGTTTTATATCAAATAATTATATCAAAAAATGTAATTCCTAAGTTGTTAGTGGATCATTTAAAAAACATTACAGAATTAAAAAATGTTTGAATAATGTTCTTATAAACAAACAATAGTGTTCATACAACATAAAAAACTGGATATTTTGAGCATTCTTCAAAATAACAATTCTATCGTTTTTGTTACTTGGAAATGTTAATGAAATGTTATGGAAACATTCTTAACTACCTACAATTGTTACCTGGTATCACTTTAATGGACTATTTCTCTCTCTTTCTCTTCAATCACACCTCTACAGAAACCGGGGATGGACGTTGCCGATGGCTATGTGACCTTTGTCCGTCACTCTCAGGACATTCTGAGAGATAAGGTCAATGAGGAGGTGTATATAGAAAGGTTATTTGATGTAAGTAAAATGCCGTTACCTCCGTGCACATGAATGGAGGGCCCATCCAAAATGTGGCAAAACAATGGGGCATACGAGGGATAAGTCACATTTTGAGATTTTATACCCAGATACATAAGGCCAATCATGACCTGAAGCTCCCTAATGTCTCATTGCTGTGACTTCCTGTTCCAGCTCTCTGTGCTCTGGTGTTTCATTAGCCACGCATTGGACCTTTGTGCTCTGGTGTTGTGTTAGCTCACGTTCATTGGACTATTGCTTACGGCAGAGGTTTATCGTTCAAGAGGCAAAGTGTCACCACTACCACCCAACGGATTATTTATAAGACAGTGCTCTCACAAGAGTTAATTTCAAACCTAAAAGTGTGACATTAAAGGCAGGGTAGACAATCCTTTTTAGAAACATTTTTTGTTATGCCTCTTAAACGTCTCTTCAAATTCTGATAGCAATCACTAACTAAATATATTTATATAATTATCTTCTGTGGAAGGCATGGGACCATAAAATGTTTGTCCAATCATTGCATTCGGTCCGAATGGAGTGATAGGACGTCCTATTTGCTTGTCAGACTATGTGTCTGCATGCCTCCGCACACTATTGGAGGAGGTGTGGCTTTGGAAAGCGCTCTGAAGTAAGGGCGGGATCCGTTGCTTTCAAAGCTAGCTTGCTAATGCAAGCCTCTCTGAAATTACCTACCCTACCTTTAAACACATTTTTGTTTTTGAGGGAAATCCTTGACACAATGACCCTGTTTGCTATTGGCATTAAAATTCTTAATCAGGAATCTGATTGCAGGTGCAAAGTGGGAAATATGGGTGTAAACAGGGTCCAAATTGGAAAAACGTCAGATCAACGAGATGGTTCTAATATAAGATGTAAATAAAGCCAAAGATGTGTTTATAAATCAAACCTAAAAGCAATATGAATAAATGATGAAGGGTTTAAGAGAGCACTGTTCAATTTAGACAAATAATCCTGTGTGATTTTGTGAACATGTGTCTATGTTACACAATTGCATACATGTGTGTATATTTTATAAAGAAATGTAACAGATGTGTGGACCAGTGGTTGTGGTACGGATTTGTGTGTGTGTGTGTGAGGGTTGGTCAGAGTTTTATTTCATTTATTTGTCTTTTGTTTTTATTTTTATTATGTGTGTATACACGTGTGTGAGTATTTGGCTGTGTGTCATACCATACTGTAATAAGCTGTGTGTGTATGTGTGTGTGAGAGTGTCTGTTTGTGTCATAGGAAGATATTATGTACCTTTTGCTATTTTACCTGCTTGTGTTTTGAACATTTGTGATACACACACACACATCTTACGCATGTCTGTTAAATCTGCTTTAAAATGTTTATGTTATCTAAAATGTGGTTCTTGTTACGCATTTGTTTTTTATGTTTGTTTGTTTTCATTTTCTAATTGCAATAATGCATCTAACCTTCAACCTCAAAGACTCGCACTGAATTGGATATAATTTCTCCTGTTGTTAGTCCACAGTTTCAGTCTAAACTAAATTAAAACGCTGTCTCCGCAAGAATTCTGTCCAAACTAATCACCATCAGTGATAGGCGCATCAGTTGAAGATGGTGCTCAAAGGCATGAAATCAAAAAGCCATTATTAAAACAGGAAAATCTATAATGGTGTCTGCCATACAGTAAATGTTGAAGCTGAAAGTTTTAATGGCAAATTAAAGAAAGCAGATAGCAGCACGGATGGTTTCTGAATGAGTCACTGAAATGCCTTCGGAAAACGCCGGTTAGCTTTGATTGAATTCTTGCTTGGACAATTCTGTCAAACTGACTGAAACTGTGGAAGCTTATTATGGTTCGCTGTGATCTTATGAGGTCAGTTATCAAAGGACATATTCAGCTAAAGGCTGTCACATCACTGTCACATGCTAATTTAACAATTTAACTACATTTACATTCTATTGTTCATACCTAGAGTAAGATATTTGAGAAAATATGCATTTTGATGGTGCATAATTGAATAATTTGTGCTAAAAACATGAATGATTCCCAAATTTTTCTATGCTAACTTTTCTAATCAGCATAAGGATTTTTGCCTCGTGAAAAGCATAGCAACCGCATAGCAACTTGTTTAAAACCCAGAACACGCTCACGTTGTAGCAACAAGTACTAAACAATCTACATCCCTTCATCTTCAAAGCTGAATATCTCTCTTAACATCTCAATGCACTCCCAGCTAACAGGAACATTCTTAGAACTTTGGCTAATGTTCTCCAAAAGTTCTTTCAAAGTTATCAAACTTTGACATTTTGAACATTCCTGGAACATTTTTTTACATTTTTGATATTTCATGGAAATGTTAGAAAAACATTCTTTCAACCTAAACTTGTTTGCTGGGAATGTGCATAAAATATGGACAATGTACTGCGGTTAAAGCGGCACTTTTGTTTGTACGCTTGCGTCGAAGGTTTTGTTTGCATGCGACTACATTTATGTATGTCTGTTTTTTATTTTCCCTATCTTTAAAACACTTTGTACTCACAAATTTCTAACCCCAGGACAACATACCAATCCATTCCGCATTCCTTCTAGGACAAAATGGAACTTATCTCTAAATGTCCTGCTGTTTGATCACATTCTGTCGAGTGGCATGAGTTCTAATCAAATAATCTTTCTGTGTACATCTTCTAGCATGACCCACCTCCTATAAACTCCACCTCATGCACACATGCACACACAGCTGTTTGCCCCGGACACTCACCTGCTCTCTGTGCATGCACTGCATGCTCCAATTGGTCAACTCTTTGAAGTGGACAGGCCAAACTAAATCACTGATCAAACCATTAGATACTTAATACAACCAAAGGGATCCGATCCTTATAATACTTTAATTCAGACCATCACGGATCCTAAGCAAGCCAATCAGAATACGAATAAATCCAGGAATACTTACTTTACGATAATCTGATTAAATGTGGATTGGCAGGCCACTCCGGCTTCGATTAAACTATATAGGCTACGTCCAGCGACTTTAAGCCTGAACTGAAAATAGCCCACTTCAAAACCTCACAGATCTTTCTCTTCACTTCATAGGATACAGTACTTTTCCCTTCTAGATGATAGTGTACACTTCATCCATTGCACCACACATGTGCTGTTCTCTTTGAACTACCAGTACAATTCTGGGAGAGAATTCTGAATATGCAATGGTGCTCAGATTAAATGGAGGAAAATCACATTGCATCGTGTAGAAATGGTTTAAGATAACAGTACAACACACTTTTGCCTGCAAGTGCCATATTTTTACTTTTCTTTTAATAGTTTGAGTCTTAGAGTTCTGATTATGATTGCACCCATTTTTGTTTTTGCTTCATGGGGGCAACAGGTTTTAAAATCAGGTTACAGTGTGATAATATAGTGTGATCACTGTTCTATGTTTTAAAACATTCAACATGGTAATTGTAGGAAAGTGATAAAACTGCTTCAACCTGAATTGATCTAAAAAGCTTTTATTTAGGCTACACAGATTACTATTTAAGATCTTTATTTAAATCATTTGAACCTTCATTTGCAGATTAAATGATAAATCTAGGGCAGATAAAGTGTTTTGTTGTTAATTATGCAACTTCCTGAAGCATGATTTATTTATTTTTTCAGATGGTTATATTGCTGACTCTTGAGATTAATTTCATGTTGTCTGACTAACCGTGGTTCTAAGTAAGGGTGTGATTGTGTAAATGTTGATATCAGTTGTGTGTGTGAGGATGCGGGTGTGTGTGAGTCGTGCATGTGGGTTTGTGTCCCCACATTTTGTGTTTTTCATGTCTGCCTGTACGTCCACGGTTCCGTCTATATGTGTGTCTACACATGCTGGTCTCTTGCATGCCTTTGTTTGTCTGTCTGTGTTTTGCTGGAGAAGGTTGTGTTTTTGTGCGTTGCAGCAATGGTATACAGCCACTATGAACCTGCTGGCGACCTGGCTGACTGATCGCATGGACCAACAGCTTCATGTCTATCAGCTCAAAATCCTCATCAGGATTGTAAAGGTATTTCTATCTAAGGTCATGGGTTCGATTACAAGGGAACACATAGAAATTAACACCATATATAATGCCACTGTAAGTCAGTTAAAGATAAATGTGTCTGTCATAATAAAAGTGGTTGTAGTTATGGTAAAAAAAAAAAACACTTAAAAATGTGTTCTTCACATATTGTTTTATTCTCTTGTCTGGCATATTTTGATTTCGATCTTATATTCAAGGGCAAATATCTGTAAATGTCTCTAAATACTTCTAAATGCATTTGCTCACCACACTTTTTATCAGTAACTCTTCCTTTGGCAATATAACAATGTAAGAATTTATTTTTTCACACTTCAATTACCATTAAAACTTCTGTGTAAGTGTCGAGCCTTTTGTTCTTTGATTAATTCATTCAACAGAAACCTTGCTTTGAATCATTACAGTCACCAAAAATTGGTCGTTTCATAAATCTTGGCCCCAGGGGGCACAGTGCTTCATTTGAGAGTGTCTCTAAAATCTGTTCTGAGGTTCTGCATGTGTCAGACTTAAATATGTGTGTATGAGAGTATAACACTCGTTGATATCTATCATTCTTGTAGAAGAAATACCGTGATTTTAGGCTGCAAGGCGTTCTTGACTCCACACTGAACAGCAAGGGGTACGATACGGTACGAAACCGGCTCACCCTGGAGGAAGCCACTGCCTCTGTCCGAGAGGGAGGCATGCAGGGCATCTCGATGAAAGACAGCGATGAAGAGGATGAGGAAGACGATTAGAGCATCGAGCCATCCGGTGCCACCCAGCCACCGTCCTGGTCCTGACCCGTCCTGATCCATCCCTACCCCACCCCAACACTTTAAACTTAGCCTGTTAACGTAAGATGCATGTAACAACTTTCATTACCCAGTTAGCCACTCTAGGATTTCCCCTATCAGCTGGAATTGCCCACAAACAAAAGCTGGAAAACAATAAAAATCAAAGAATTGTACGAATAAAAAGAAAATTGCAAAGACCATGATTGGCAATTTTAGCTGTGTCATAATGTAATAAAGAACAACAATCTAGCACCAATTTTTGAACTCATTCATTCGAGGAATTTGTTTCTATGTGTTCCTAAGCAATATGGAGTACCATTTGTTTGATAATGTCGAGTGAGATTATTAGATGTGTCCCTGTCCAATGCGATAACATATATGGCGCTTCTTTGACGTACTCTTACATACATTAATGGTACATTGTTGTTAAGATGAGTGTATGAACCCTTATCTTTGTCTTGTCTGTTTTTAAAGTGGATGCTCACTGCTTCAAAACTAAAAACGAACCTCTGTATTTAAGTTCGAAACTGTTAACTGTAAATGTCTTCTGTGTCTGCACTCTTTCATTGTACGTTTCCTTCTTATTTGTGTCGAGGCTCTTTGACCCTATGTTGCAAATAACCAACTAGGCATCGTCTCACAGGCATCTCAAAATGAAAATGAATTGGTATTCTAAAAAATGCAATATCCTCATACCTCCATTTTGATATCTTGTCTGAGACATCTTTAAAGTAGATGTCAGAAATGACAACCAAACTAGTTTTTGGTTTAGTTTCACTTTTACAGAGGATCTATCTCTCTCTTTTTTAAGTTTGTATGTCGTATTAAAGTCATTCTGCTTCCGTTCTTAGATCTGTTGAGATTGCTATGTGCCATTTTTTGGGGTCTCACTATTGTTTTGTATATACGATGCTGTACATTGCATTCTGAGCCATCGCTGCATGCCTGTGGGATCCACCTTTCCAAAAGCATTTTGTTTTTCTGTGTCAACTAGCTGGTGGATTCATTCTTGCGTTTGCCTTATCAAAGCCAACAGTTGTAATATGCAAGAGCTGTGGCCTCTCAATAAAGATATCATGATGTACTGATATATCAGCACATTTTGTTGTTTGTTTGTTTGTTTTCAGCTGGCAGTCTTGAGGACAGTTTGTCTAGACTTTAAATGTTTTGCTTTCCAGCATCTGTCTAATCTGAATATTTTATGCGTTATGCTTAAAGGTATTTGGGCATTTTAATCGCACTAAATATATATGAATGACATAAAATAGATAAAAATGTCAGTTTAAATGTTGTATTTTAACAATATGCATAATGTTCAAAATTAGGACAATAATATATTTGGTACTTTACTGTCTATAGAAAATGATGGGTTCTACCCTGTGGTTTATCTGCTAGGGCACATGCGTGAATCTGAGGGTAATTAACTTTCTATGGCTACTAAAGATTACCTTCCTGGTTAAAAGGAGTACAAATAATTCAAAAGTACTTAAAAAAAGGTCCTACATAATTTGTTAGCACATGCCACAAGGTTTTATTTACACCACATAAAATTTGATGTACAGGGATGACATGTGACTTACTATTCTGACATCCAATATATTCTGCTATATTATTAGGACTTATTATTATATTATTCTTTGAACTTATTTTGTTATTTTAAAAATATATATCATAATTTGATATATATTATTTTAGACAACAGACTTAAATTTCCATCGGCCATTAATAGAAGACTTTTATTTTGATGTGTGTCATTTTGATAAATTCTCAGCTTCACATTCGTACGCATCCAGTTACATAACGTTGCAAAAAAAAAAAAAAACCCCATAATACTCTTTATATTCGTTTTAAACAAATGTCTGTCCTGCCTGGATCTATAATTGTGTCCGACTGGCACCGCTGTCCGGACAGCAGGGACTTTTTCGCTAGAATACTGCATAAGAAGCGACGGAGAAAGTTTGGTAGGGTTGATCACCATGGATACAGCTATTTAGCCATCACTATTATCGTTTATTTTTAAGTTTAGTCCATAGCAAAGAACTGCACGACGTTTTTCCTTAAATTATTGTAATAAATATACGATGCATTATAAACTTAGTGGATTTCATCTATTGCAAAGGTCTCTTGGAGGCGCCGATGATGCCTCCGCATATGAATGTGGACACGGTTCGCTACAAGGTCTTTATCTCTGGTAAAACTGGAGTGGGGAAAACTGCTCTCGCTGCCCGTCTCGCTGGCTCTGATCTCCCCAAACTGCACTATGAGACCACAGGTGAAGACACACCAACTACATTCACTGCAAATAAAGAAACGATGATGAGCATTAAAGGGATAGTTCACCCCCAAATGAAAAGTCTTTTATCCTTTACTCACCCTTGTGTCATTCCAAACCTTTATGATTTTTTTTTTTGCTTCTGAGGAACCCAAAAGAAAATATAATAATGCATAGTAACAATGGCAATGGTTAGTAACCACACAATGGTGGCACCCATTGACATCCATAGTATGAACACAAACCCACTAAGACATTTCTCAAAAATATCTTCTTATGTGTTTCACAAAAAGTTATATAGGTTTGCAATGACGTGGGTGGGTAAATCAAAAAAATTCTCTTTTTGGATGATGAGGTATTAAGGTAACAGGTGTATGTTCTGTCTATTTTTATAACAAACTGTAATCTATGTAGGCATAGAGACAACAGTGACGTTCTGGCCTGTAAAGATAAAGGAGAGTGGCCGTGTGTTGTTTTTCCGTTTTGAGTTTTGGGACTGCGGAGAAAGTGCTATGAGAAGATTTGATCACATGTTACCGGTGAGCCGTATTTTACTTTTTAATAAATAGTTACTTATCTCAAACTACATGTTTTTTCACTCTGTTGTGTGAAATGTTGACCCTTCTTCCTACAGTCCTGTAAGGAACAGGCAGATTCCATCCTGTTTCTGTTCTCCTTTACTGACCGTGGCTCCTTTGAAGATCTTACAAATCAGATATCTCGGATCACAGATTCTTCAGATCGGGTGGTTAAATTGGTGGTTGGCACAAAGTATCCTTTTAGATTTGAGAGTACTACTAATCTGAATACTAATCTGATTTGAGCATTCACATTGGAATGCATTCATAAATCAGATCATATGGATTTGATTCTGGTTTGTAAATGTGGTTCATGTGGTTATTTAATGTTGAGTCTACATACAACGAACAAAGATTTAGTATAAATTTATCAACAGTAATTTACAGACCTTTTATATTGTCAGTAGTACTTTATTGTTATACCCCTTAACAGTGCAGGTTTGACTTATTTATGCACACAGATGTAACAGAGAGTGACATAACACAGTTTCAAGAGGTTTGGGGTCTTCCAGTGTTTCGTGTGGGAGGTGATGTGAGCGCAGGGCTTGGTGAGGTCGCACCCCTCCTAAATGCCCTGGCGGAAAACCT
>JAZGTK010004777.1:0-23734 GCA_036877625.1 Ambastaia sidthimunki
TTAAATAGTGACTCGGGTGGCAGCGCCTCATTGGCCATTGTGTGTTTAACGCGCCGTTAAAGTGGCAGTAATTGACAACAGCTGGGAGGCTGCTTGAGGCAGGTCTGCTGAGGGTTTCCTCCATAACATCTCGCTTCTCTCCCCGTGGACCAATTGTGCGCAGAGACGCAGAAGTTTATGGGTGTCTGTCTGTATGCGCGGGCCGGAACTTCTCACACTCCGTGTCTGTGGAAGAACGTAATGTTCATGTACCACAGAGATACAAATAAATCATCTGTAATTGATCACAAACCTTCCGTTCATTTTGCCTGATCGCATGTCTCTTATTTCAAAATCATGATCATTAGCAACAGCCCGTTTACATTCAGTGTGTGTGTAAAGAAACCTGTTTCACAAGTTCAGTGTGTTTCCTAATGTTTTCTGTTGGCACGCTCATAAAAAGTTGCATTGCATTTATTGCGTGTTGTTACACCCTTTCCAGTAAGTGAGATCAGCAGCAGCTGTGCATCAGACGGGTGTTGCATGTACCTTCAGGAGTCTCGCGTGCGGCATCTCTGCAGACTTGTGCTGCAGAACTGCTGTTGATAAAAGGCTGAAGTCTGATCATGAGGACTGCTTAGCAACCGTTCCCAACGGCCTGCGTCCCCAGAGACACTGCAGTGCTGCTGGAGACACATTCATTAACCGAGAGGGAATCTTAGGACGAATGAAATATTCATTTTGTTTACAGGAACAAAAGCCGCCATTAATGAATGACGGCAGAGAACATCGTCTGTCTCACTGAACGTCATCATGAGGGCTGTGCAAACATATTTACATACGTGTTAAATTCAGGCCTGTGTGCACCATTAAAACACTGTAACATTGTTCTCCCATGCGCCACAAAAACGCTTAATGGGCGTTTGATGATTTAGTAAAGCTGTTGTATTTACATGTTATCACAAAGGCAAATAATATGGAAGTAGCAAAAAGAGATATTTTAATGATAATGTTGTATTAAATTTTAATTTGCGTACTTAAGTTTTACATACTAACAAACGTGATGCAGCACGTACAGAAACGTCTAACAAATGCGCAGACTAACAAACATGATATAATGTGATGTTACGAAATGCTCTGAAAAGCTTGGTGATGTTTTTATGCTGTGTGGTGTTCAGGACATTGTTAGAGTGTAAGTTAAATGAATCTTTTATATTATAACAACACTGAGCTGCACCATCTAATAGCTCATGGTCCATCTGTGCTGTATTGTTACCAGATGCCTGGTTCTCTAAGAAG
This sequence comes from Ambastaia sidthimunki, assembly GCA_036877625.1. Taxonomy (NCBI): domain Eukaryota; kingdom Metazoa; phylum Chordata; class Actinopteri; order Cypriniformes; family Botiidae; genus Ambastaia; species Ambastaia sidthimunki. The sequence continues at coordinate 1,279 of JAZGTK010004777.1, forward strand.
GGAATGTATTTTTTTAACAGCTCTGGGTTCTGGAATTTGCTTGTGGATTGTGGGTTGGGAATAGATGTTTTCTGGATGATAGATTTGGGAAGCGCTGTGTATGTGATACACACCAACAAAACACTTGTACCTGCTTGCACCCTCCACACCTTCACTGAAACCCCAAATCCACAAAAACAGATGCCCACACGGCCCATACACAGAGTTTCCTCTCTTTCTTTTCCTATCTTTCTCTATCAACCCTTTTGTTTGACAGTCTGCATGCAAATGGGCCAGGTAATGAGACAGAGAGAGAGAGAGAGAGAGAGAGAGAGAGAGAGAGAGAGAGTTTGGTTAAAAGCAGGAGCCCAAACCGCTTTGTTGCTCCACCTGTATCTGCTGAAGCGTGGCTACGAGAAGCTCTGCTGTCATGTGAGTGACAGATATTGAAGATAATTGTCTTCTCTCTTTGGCTGCCTGTGTTGCTCCACTGCAGTTGTGAGCGAGCAGCTGAGTTAAGCAGCAGTCAGCCAGGAGAGAGAGAGAGAGAGAGAGAGAGAGATTGTAGGTAGAAGGGATGGAGCACTGTTAGGGTTTCTGAGAAAGACTCTCGGCTGTGATTGTCTCTGTGCTCATCTGAACACTTTTACACACAAGTGTCTTGCCTGGATTTTAAAACACTGTAATACCAAGTGCCTTGTAAATACCAAACTGTGTAAATACAGCAGTCATTTATGAACAGTATAAGAGAGGTTGTTCTTTCATAGACTTCACCGGAGAACTGATTTATGTTGCTTTAAATTAAAATGTAGTTTCTCCTAAAATTTGTTATGGGAGGAAAAATATAATAGCAACAAACTGGACAATTATTGGCATAAAGTAAATATTTTATATAGCTATAAAATGATACAGATATAAAATAATCTGGATGGTCTAGCTGCAAACATTCAGTCTTGGGATTTGATGAGATGTCAGATCATGCAGAAGCTTTTGATCATAGGCTTTACTATCATGGTAGTTTTTCTGAAACTCTGAGTCACATATGAGGTTACTTACAGAAAAACAATTTAGTAAGTGAATTAATCACAATCTCTGATATGAGTCCATTTAATCTTATTGCTGTTGAGAAGAAACAGGTGAGATATTAAACAGATGTTCTATTATTTTTAGAAAGTGGGATGATGTTTTTTTATGTTAATCATCCTGATCTGATAAGAAATTTGCTGAAGAGGATTTTGTTCAATATATTTCCATCTCTGTGTCTGTTTCTGAGAGTCTGTTCATTCTTTACATGCAGGGAAAGTGTAAAGACATGTGGTTTCCATGAGATACAATTACCTCGCCGTTGATCCACAGAGAACAGGCTGGAGTTTTGAAAGGGGGGCTGCACACCTTCAGGTGGGGGTTGGTTGAGGGGGAATATGTGGACAGGAGAGACATTTTTCCGAACTCCAGCAGGGGAAATGGTGAAAAGCTGGTTTGCCCTTCCTCCCCTCTCCGGGTCACCCCTCCTCCTCCTCTCATGTCTCGTGCTCTGGGAAGGTTAGAAAAGTAGCGTGCGGCTGCCAAAGGAAACAGTGGCTTTTTTCTGAGCTCTGCAGTGTCTAGAGAAACTTGAGAGAGGTCCAGTTTCGGTTCCCTAGTAACAGTGCCGTGGAGAGGAGAGGCCTCCCTCCATCATCTGGGAAGAATGACGAGAAACGTTTTCTTTTCATCAAAAATACACACGCCTAAATATCTCCTATAGAACAGATCAGTCATGGAAATGAAAACTACACACACTAAACTGAAGAACCACCCTGTTACTCTCTCCAGTTCTTTAAAAAAATATTTGACATTAAACTGAATTTTGTGTTGYCATTTTTATTAAGAAAATGTGAGTGGTGCTTGCTGRGCAAGTTCATTGCYACAGTTGCTAGGGCATTGCTTTGTGGTTGCTAGAGTGTTGCGAGTGGTTGCTAGGGCATTGCTTTGTGGTTGCTAGAGTGTTGCGAGTGGTTGCTAGGGCATTGCTGTGTGGTTTCTAGCTGGTTGTCTTTATTGTCTGTCTGGTTAAAAATCATAAGTGTGATTATTTGAGTAGCAGCCCACCTCTGCTGAGAGGTCAGAATCATTCATCTTAATATAACCAGAAGTGCACCACAGTCATTAATAGTAAGGAATTTTAAAATAAGGACATATAAGGACATTTTACCGGTTAGTTTGTCCGTGTCCTGTTTCAATTGATGGACTGCAAGGTCAGCCCTCCCCCTCGAACCCTCGCTCTGCTCTCCTTAAACCAACAGATGTGGTGTTTTCTCAGAACTTACAAAAATATACAATAGTAACCATAATTTCCACCAAAAAGCCATAGATACTGCAATTACTGTTATTACTATAATACCATAATAAATAAACTTCTCAGTGTGAGAATGTTATTTAGTTTTCACATCATCTGCACAAGATGCAGTTTCTGAAAAGAAGTTGTTTAGCTCATAATGTACGTTTGCCTTTGATTTAAAGTTGTTAAGATATTTTTACGCAAGACAAACTCATTAAGACTATCATATTTTTGTATTTAATTTGCATTTAATGCATTATTTTGGCAGATATAAATAAAAAATATAGTTTATTTCTAAAAGCTATGAAGGGTTACGTTTGGACTGCATGTTTTTTCCATGTTAGCAGTTACTAGCCAAGTCTTTATCAGAGTTTCATCTGTTCTTTTTGGGTCTTTTTGTGGTAAATGATAAATTTGACACAGGAAATGCAGAGGGCTGTGGGGAAGGCGTGAAGGGCCGGGCTTCCTCCGTGACAACACAATGGTCTCAGACACTGGCCTCTGACTGGCCCCTGCCACCGGACGCGGGGACGAGGAAGTGCGAGCGAAGAGCTGATAACACACACAACAGCCTCAAGCCCCGCCCCCCCTCGTCTGGAGACACGACGCTTCCCACTGGATCTGCCATTTTTGCTTATTCATTCCCGCACCGGCAGCATTGTGGGGATCAAAATAAAGACATCAGATATGAGAGACACCTCTCGGTCACCCCTGGTCTCTGAGGTATTCCTGCTTTTCATTCAACGCTCATCTTTCCCTTTGACAGACTGTGTCCTCTACACTGCCATGAGTTGATTCTTAAATAGGCTGCCAACACACACACACGCACACATGCACACGCGCACACACACACACACACACACATACACACACACACACACATACATACACGCCCGCACGCACGCACACACACACAAACACACACACACACACTGACACACACATGCAAACACACACACACCACACACACACACGCAGAGTCCATCCAATGTTTTCCGGGAAGCAGGATTATCTGAGTCTCTTTGTCTTTAGATACAGTTAGTTTTCATCTAACAGTCTCAGCAGCTCGGCCTCACTCGCTTAAATTGAAGTGGAAGCGTCTCTGAAGTGTCGGAGGTTTGTGTTGAAGATGAGGCTCGGGGATGGATTGAATTCTGATTGGGTTTCGGCGACGGGTAAAGCGAGAGTAAATCTGGTGACAAATGGTTTGCGAGAGCATCACTGTGTGCTGCTGATAAGAGTCTTTCTCCATAATAGAATGGAGAAGACGTGTCCATCAGCCTATTTGAAACCATTCCTACAAGGTAGTGGCTTTCATTAGCGCACCCTCTGAATTCTGGAGCTGAATGAAAATTGCTACTTACCCTGCGATTATGGGATTGAAAGGTAGCTGTCAAAAGAGAGCCAGAGACTCAGAGAAAAGAGGGGAGGTTGCGTGGCTGTCACCAAGACAGCGAATGTGTTTCTGCAAGATTACTATTGTGTGTGTTTTATTAAACGCAGGAAAGAGTTACGGGGTGGATAAGAACAGCAGGAGGGGCAGATTCTCAAACACAATCGCAGAAATGTGACGGTGAAATGAAGGGTGTAGAGCAACGATCAGTGCAGACGGACTATTTTTGTTTCTATCAGGCCCTGATGAGTGCAAAGACTCTTTCCTGAGGAACCATTTTGAGATCCACACGTTTCTTGGCTATCGCTGTCCCAACACTCTGCATTGAGATCTGACCTGTTTCCTCATGATGAAATATAACTCATCCGTTAGTTAAAGCAGTCAGGTTAAGAAGTTAAGAAGTTAGGCTTTGTACATTACTGCAAACAACACATTGGTCATTTATTTTTACAAATTAAAGTCTAAGTTGAATTTATTTTCTGTGGTAAATGTTAACATGTGAAACACAGAAATGACATTGTGGAAAATAACCCTTAACAGAGAAAACTGATTATATTTTATATCTCATACACATCTCATATATCTCATATTATATTTCTCATACACATTATTAAGGTCCTGATTCATCTATTAACATTATTGCAAATAAAAAGAAATAATCATTTTAACAATATATATAATATATTTAACAATATAATCAATATTGATAATAATGTTTTGGCTTTCATTTCAAGTCTTTCATTTTTCATATGAATTACCATTATTAGTTATAATTATTTTGATATAATCATTATTATTATGATTAATATGAATGGTTGTTTATATGGTCTGTCTGAATGAGATGCAGGGATGCAGGCTGTGAGTAAGAACAGCTCTGATGTTTCTTTCAGGGAGACGTCAGTAAATCTGCTCAGAGGACTCAAGCTGAGAGCTGAAGTGTTCGTCTGGAGACGCTGAAGATGGATGCGGACGAGGTGAAGATAAGTGTTCTGTTCGAGAGCATCTACCTTCATGCACTTAAAGATCTGAGCTCCAGAGTTTGTGCTCTCAATGAACGCGGATCAATAGCACTGCGGAAACGGAGAGAGAAAGAGACGGAATGAGCAGAATGAGGAAAAACTCGCCTGGAGCTTAATGTGAACGATGAACGTTCACTATAGAGAAAAAACTGACTCAAATAAATGAACACACACAGACGTTTAAAACATTAGTGCTTGAAGGTCATTTATTTTTTCATTTACTATATTTTTTTTCCAATCCGAGCTTAGTCTGCAAAGACAACATATAAAACTGCATTTGTAGTTTGCTGCAACGCGTAACCAACATGACACTTTATAAACAACTGCTCTGTTTGTTTGAGCATCACAACAGACTGACACAGCGCCATTAATTTACCCAATGGCGTGAGTTTGAGGGCGTGACAATTTGTTTATCTGACCAATGGGGTGGCAGTGTTTGAGAAAGCTGTTTAAATAGTCATTACTTTTGTCATGCTGTTCAGTGACTCTGGTGATGCAGAAATGACACATTCCACCTTAAAAACGAGCTAATGATGGTTATAAATTTACTTGATAAATATTTGATAAATATCTTCACATAAAGCGAAATCAGACACACAAACAACCTGCACGGTTGTGTTATTTTCAGTCCCAGCTGAGATTCCTACAGTCAGTGTGGAATAGCCATACTTCACATCAAAAGGTTGTGTGGATGGAATTTCTTCTCTCTGTTCCAAGCCGTTTTCAAAAAATCGACACATTTTTAAAACTTTTATGAGGGAAAGCTGCTAGAGAAACAAAATGTCTGGCTGTTGTGTGGAGATATGACTGTTCTCAAGTGATCTTCATGCAGATCTGTCTGAGCAAACACCAGTGAGCAGGACTAGTCAGTAGCAATATTGTGCTAAAACTGATTAGATTTTTAAACCAGGGTTAAACTCTGCCGTATGCCTATTTCCCTCAAATGGACCGTATAGAGTTTCAGAAGATTAAAAGCACTTTTCTGCTCATTGGGCTTTGAGAAACGGAGCTCTATTTAGAGCATTTAATCCCATTTCAAAGAGGAGATGGGAGGCCAGTGGATTGATCATAGCCAAATGGTTCCTGTAAAATGCCTGATTGCTTGGGAAGACGGTGAATCCGTGGAATTCTGTCAACTTTCTCGCCGGCTTTTGATCCGAAGGGAGTCGTGTTGCAGGAGGCCTCTCACGTCTCCTGCTTTCTGAAACTAAACTCCTGTGTCTGATCGCATTGATCTCCTCGTGGTGACCTCTGACCCCTCAAGATGCCGCAGAGAGGGAGTGAAAGAATGTGGAATGGGGGGGTTTCTGTCTGCTCTCTCGCGCCCTTTCTCTCTCTCTCTCTTTCTTTCGCTCGTCCTTTTTCATGCGATGATTTCATCTCACTGAATGGAAATGGCTCACATGTGTTTGCAATTATACCTCACATTGTAATCATGAGACGGCTGTACAGCGCACACACATGCTCTCGAGGGTCGTGCACGTTCTGCAAAACTTCATCAAACCATATGGTTTTGTCTTCTCGTTGTATATGGCGGAGGGTCGAGTTTAAAAGCAAACAACAGAGAGGATAATTGTGTTTCAGATGAATATTTAAAGAAGTCTAATCATCATTTTTGAACATTTTTTCCCTGCAGGCTGCAGTTCACTTAAAACTCTTGTAAACTAAAATCAGTGACCATTTTCCATCTTCTTTTGGAGTCTTACAATTAAACTGTCCATTTTTACTGTTAATAGAAATAAAATGTCATTTGACTGGTTTCCTGAATCTGATCACATGTTGTGATTATAGTCGTGCATGTTTGTGTTTTCTTACTGTAACTCTGTGATATGTCAGTGTATGTATCTCTGCTGCAGGAAAATCTTATTTGTGGGGCAAATAAAAGTTTAAACAGATAAAGTGTTTGAAACTCTGTGAATTGTCTGTTAAAGTTTGAGCTGCTCATATTTTAATAACAGCCTCTTTTTAAAGCTGCACCGTGTTGTGATGGACTCACAAAACAATCTGGGCTGAAATGAACACAATCAAGCTAACATTATTGATGATCCTGTTAAAATGATTTTCAGTCATTGTTTTGTCTGTTTAGAAGCTGCAGGTGCTACAAAGCCTGGAACAACACAAGACCTAATAAACATATTTAATATTATTTCAAATGTTACAATCTAAACGGTGGTTCTGTTCAACAGTGTTTGTCTGGCTTTGTTGCCGTGTTGGCTGAGTTTCTGAACGCACTTCATGACATATGAATGTGGGTGGTTTTGTCTGGATCATGTGTGTGCCCATCTGTCTGAGGTAAGCACAAATTCAAAGCGTATCGTTTTGTTTCCTTTGCTGTTTTTCTGTGTTCTGTGTGTTTTTATAGCAGATCAAGCTCTTATCTCAGAAGACCAACAGTTTGATTTGATTAAACCTGGAGAAGCTCGTGCAAACCAGATACTGAGCCAAAAAATGAAATACATTCAACTCAGCTGCACTTAATAATCAGAAAAGGGCTCCAGGCGACACAACACACGTCCCCCATCATCTCGGAGGGAAAGCTGGGGCTCGCCCGAGGAGGACATCTCTGTGACCCGAGGCCCTTCTGAATTTGGTAATTGTGGTGGTTGTAAACAGCCGCCCGGCTGATGTTTATAGAGTTTCTGACTTACACACTCTGAGTCTGAGCAAACAATCCCATTAACTGACTAGATCTAAACGACTCGTCTGACCTTTACTTCTGTAATAGAGCTGCTGTGGAGACCAGCAACCGCTAGATGAAACGCTGTGAGAATCTTCAGAGCTGGATTCTTCAATTAGAGCCGGTTGGAATAAATACATTAGCATGAGTCTCGAGAGCAGACAGACGCTGTGTTGACATTCGCTGTAGGAAAGAAATCAGGAATGAGATCTTTTCATCTCAGCTAGTTTACCAAACAACAAGATGAAACTGAGAACAAATAAGGAGTTTTGCAGCTGAGATGTTTCTCCTAACCCTGCAACCTCACGTGTCTCCTGTAGAGTTTCAGAAGACATCTCAGATACATCTAAACCTGCTTACTTTTGCTTTGATCAAAAGTACATTTTTCTATGAAAAACTGGTCTGATTTTACATTCATTCTATATTCTGTACTTTTTATACTCTCTCAATTATGTGTCTGTTAGAGTTTAAGGAGAAAAAGTTAATGCTTATGTGAAATATGAAAAGCAACCTGTAAGCATTAAGATTTTTACATGCATCTCAGAACTAAATGTGGCTGATTTTGTTTAAAGAGATTCTGAGTTACTGAGTATTTGTTGCTCTGGCAACAGAGCACTGTAGTAGAACTGTAGTACAATTATTACTGTGTCAAAATATTTTAGTACCACAAACTGAATGCATATGTATTTTAAAGCTACACTTAAATGATTCATGTTTCTTTAAATCATTTGAGGTGCTTGTGGTCGAGCTGAAATTGTGTCTCTTCTGTTGGTATGTGGCATCAGAGCTAAAGCTTTGTTGACTCCAGATGGCTCACAAAAGACTCAATTCAGACTCTCTTCTGATGTGTTAAACTGTTTTCTTCTCACATGATGTTCTCTCTGCATGTAAAAATCTTTCGGCTGAGCGTGTGAAAAAGCAAACAGAGTCTGTGTTTCTTTCACTGTGTGTTTTTTTGTTTTCATTGCGGGTTTTCATTTTTTCTGAAGGCGACGGATCACGTGCCGTTTCCATAAATCAATCGCGTGCAGAAACTCCAGTGCTGGCACTTGTTAAAGGTACCGCTCACCCCAAAATAAAACTTCTGTCATTATTCACTCACACTCATGTCGTCTGACGTCCGGATGCTCTTTAGCTTGTTTTTGAAAAGGGACATTTTTGAACTCAGTCTTCAACAACAGCATAATGTCTGTGCCCGTCAAGTTCCAAACAGAAGCATGTAGAAGGAGTCAATAAGACTCTTCCCCTGTCGATCTGTCCTCTGGTGTTTGGTCACGTGACATGTCAAGCCGATAACCAATGGTGTTTCGCATCAATGGCTTCAGACATGTGCGGTGCATTTATAATCTCACACTGAAGGAGGTTTTACCGAGAGGGTGAGATTTTTAATGAATTTCAAATTAAACTTCAACCTATTCCTCACACAAATCTATCGTGCAGTTTTTGCTGTTTGAAATACAGCAAACATTATCTTCTTTTATGGTGTGTTTTGTCTTATGTAGAGAACAGTCTGAGGGTTGGACATGATCGTCTGCTCGTGTGATCAGCAGGACAGACAAGTTGGCAAAGACATGAGGGTGAGAAAACATTGACCATTTGACTCTTGTGTATGAATAAAGTTGTCTTACAGATGCACTTACATCATGTCTTGATGACAGAACTGGATCCGGCTTGCAGTGAACGGCTGATGCATCCCAACTGATCTGCAGCCCTGACAACACCCTTCTATCCCCCACTAAAATTTACTGCCCCCACACTTCTGCACCCTCGCTGGGGCAATTAAGCTGCCGCTGTGTCAGGCCGTGAGGTTGCTCTCTGTAAGAATTCTCTGTACGTGGATGTGAGGATAAACTTTCTTACCATGCTTCAGTTCATAATGTCACACACATACTGCAGATTCACGATATATCAATGACCATGTTTGTTTGTTTCAGCTGCTTATCTCTGAATGAAATAATATGATGTTTTCTTATTGAAAACTTTAAGTTTACATTTATTTCCTAATAATATTTTTTCATAATTGGTTTTCATTAAAAAAAATATATAAATAAATCAGGTGAAAAGCCACCAATAATCAATATTTTAAAAAATCCTCAGAAACAGAAATTTTAACAGAGTAATGCTAATGGTAAATGTTTGTAAAGCTCTTGATCAGAGTTTGAGAATGACCCTTGATATTTTTAGACGGTGTCGATTCTGTCAGCTGTGATATTGATTTATTGGCAAAAATAATTAGCAGTTAAAATCTCGGGCTTGGTGAAAATGTCTAGCTGGGCTCATCTGTGCTGTTCAGGCAGGTAATGTAAGTGGATCATTTTGATCATCTTGGTTGTGGGTTCATCAGCAGCAGTTAGTCGTGCCGCCCGTGGAGATCAGTAAGGGTGTAATTGCTTTAGCTTCAGCTCAACTCCTCCAATTTAAGGCAGTTTTACACGCCAGTCAGCTGTGCGGTGGGAGCGTGATGCCAGGAAGAACTACACGTTACCTCCTCTGTAGTGATGAGCCTGAAAAAAAGCACCAAAATTGAATTTGTTTGAGACGGAGGCATGCGGTAAGAAAATCCTCCCCACACAGCCCTTAAGTAACATCCCAGCTAACAGAAAACGTTCTCAGAACACTGGCTAACATTTTTTAAATATTTTCTCAAAGTAATCAACACATTCTTGTAGTAATGTTAGAAAAGCTATTTTTAAAAATTACATATATTTCCAAAACAATTTTAAATAACATTTATATAGCCAAACAATATTAACACAATTTCTAAAGAAACTGAATGTTCCAAGAACATTAAAAATAACATTTTTAACAGTTTTGTTACTTAATGAAAACAGTAGGGAAACACTCTAGCACCTAAAACTGTTAGCTGGTATAGTGACTTTTGAGGGATGTTTTTGTTTCTCATGCTAATGGTACGTGTAATTCTGTCATATAATGACACTTTGGTATCTGACCAGAATCTTTAGACTCAATCTGAGGTTTTGTTTTTGCTGTAGGTCGTGGTGATGATGTGGATAAACTGTTTGAGACACAAGCGGTCCCAGAGGATTCTCAAACATCTGCTGGTCTGTTTTCATCTGTGTTGCTTCTTCAACACACTTCTGCCCTAAACATGATCACAAATACAGTTCTGAAACACACATCGTCAACATTAAAAACACAATGTACCATATCTACAGTCCTGATACACTTTCCTGCTTATTGTGTGTGAGTCATCAGAAAAATTAAACGATTGCTGTACTGTTTCATCATAATGTAATAAATTGGCTCATCTCTGAAATCACTTTGCTGTACAGACTGCTCAGTAATAACTGATAGCTAACAGGCTATTTAAACAAGCGACACTAATGCAACCTTTCCAGAAACCTTGCCAATAGTTAACACACACACACACACACACACACTTAATGCCTCTTAACATTAGGAAGCGAAACCATTTGGATTCATCATGAAATATTCTGTCTCCCTCTGAAATACGTGACATTATGAAAATGGAGGAGGAAGATTACAGTAGGTTGAGTTACTGTACGTTTTGCCCCCAGGGAACTCTTCTGGCTCGCAAATGTAACTACCTCAACATCTCTTTTCTCCCATCCTGTCTGGTTTTACAGCGCTTTTTCACAAAAAATGCATAGCAATCTGTACTGTAAATCTACCTCTGGAACGGATGTCTGAAAGAAAATCGTGTGGAGTTAGATGTGTCATAAAGGCTAGTACATATCTAACACCAGACCTGAAGCTTTAAGCAATCTCATGCAGACTGTTAATGCGATAAGAGATCTCGTGCAGGTTGTTAATGCGTGTTGAAAATGAATGTATTCCTTTATGAGCCTCTGAAGACTAATTATGCAGCTCTTAAAATGCTGCAAACATATGATTACAGCCTTTAGCGCACACAATAAAGATTTACACGTAATAAAGAGCTCACAGCTGCGCTCAGCTGCTCTCTCATAAATCAGGAAAGTTATCGGGAAGTGTGGAGGGAACATGTGGAATTCTTTGATTCTCGTCTCCGTCTGCCCTCGTGTAGATGGATTTGGGTTACGGCGGTGAGATCCGTGTGAAACAATCCGGCAGATTCCGTCCTGTTGGACACTGCAGAACCTGCACGTCTTCTTAAAGCAAGCAGCTACGCCCCCTGTTGTCACAGAGACCCCAGCGTGTGTGATCGCTTCTGTGCTACAGCGCTGGGGAAACTACTTTACAACTGTAGTTTGGTGACACACAACCTACTCGTAGCTGACGGTGTTAAACTGATGAAGGTTGAACTGGAGAACTGCACTGTAAGTCTATGAATAAAAAGTAGTCAATTTTATTGAAGCTTTCAGGGGGCTTTATAATAACCATTCAATGAATAGGGCAATAAAAAATGAGTACAGTGTTTATCTGGCACAAAAACAATATGGATTTTAATTTGGGTGGCAGCACTAAAACTCAAAAGATAAATGTATTTGCAACACAACTAATAAGCTGGAAAATAGTGTTTGATTATTACCGTAATAGAGTGTAAAGCTACTGGTCATTAGTTGCCTCCCTTTACCAGCACTAGTGTGCAAGCCTTTGTGATTTTATGAATGCGCATGCATGCATTCCTGCATCAATGCATGTCACAAGAAATGCCAGAAGAAAAAATATATAACTAACTGTTAGTTAGCTGCCCCTCAGCGCTGGTGTGCAAGCATTTCTGATTTTGTGTGCCAGTATTCCCTGCAGCAATGCATGTCACGAGAAATGCCCAAAGCAAAAAGGAGAAAAATGAGGAAATGGGAGACTGCAGAAGCGGCCTGCAAGGATCACATTAGTAGCCGCGACCATCGATCGGTTCTAGCACTTAAATTTCAAGCGTGACAAAACTGTAGGCAAATTAATTGTTCGCCAGAATATTACACATCAGAGAACATTAATCCTCTCCAGAGCTGAACGGCCTGTGAATACTAATAAAGCTGCCAGACGCCTCTCCTCTCGTCTGCCTCGCGTCCGTTCACTCATCTGCCTCTCTCTCCTTTTGTTTCCTTCTTATTTCCACCCTCATTGTTTTTTTCTCTCTGCCTCTCGCCTCTTTTCTCCTTCAATTGCGAGTGACATTAACTGGCAACAACATTCATTAATATTCTTCTGCCCCCCCTGTACCTGCAGAATCCGCCAGCGTGTCTCTGAAAGAACGTCTTTGCGTTATTCAATCCTTTGAAGTGTTTCCTTTTTTAAAAAATAATTGTCTGTAAAATTTGGAAGTGACATTTAGACTCATTTCTGTCTGATCCTTTATGAATCTTGGCAGGTATTCGGGCGTAACATTTATAAATAAACCTGGAATTACATTAGAAAAAAGAAAAGAGAGACAAAACCTTAGACGAGCTTTTGCAGTAAGAACATTATTGCATGTTAAAGTCATAAAATAAAAGCAGCTCGCAAGGTGTGTAACTCAGCAGTGTGTTTTTAATTAAAACTACAAGGTTACATGTTTAATAATCCTGTAAAAGTGTGTGTGTGTGTGTTTACTTAACCATATATTGGGGACATCCTTGTTTGTAAAAGCATTAAATTTAAGTCTGGGTTAGGGTTACGTTATATTTTTAACTACCAGTGTATAAAAACAATAGAAGTCTATGAAACATGCTTGTGTGTGTGTGTGTGTGTGTGTGTGTGTGTGTGTGTGTGTGTGTGTGTGTTTCTTTCAGGATAACCACTCTGGCCAGTACAAACATGAGAGTAATTCTCAGATGACAGATCCCGCCTCCTGTTTTGTGCCCGTTCAAAGGGTTTCTGCTTAGAAATGTACACAAGCCTAATTTGAGCATTTGAGTTTAAAATCTCTGAATAACCCAAAAGGATCAAATTAAAATACCAAGACAAGCAAGAATGAAGCGAGATGGGCTTTGGAAGTGGCCTCTGCTTCCTTAAGCTGGATTAAAGTGATCAAAGTTTCATATAGAGACAGCCATTGGTGGTATTGAGTTACGCTAATGGCTGCCATGTGTTGCCTGCGATGGGCCCGATCCACACACGTCTCCCGGGTGTCAGGAGCAAGACAGTAGTAAAAAGAGGCTTTGCAGCAGAGACAGGCCCCGGCGAACGAGACGGAGAAAAACAGATGCCTCCTGTACTTCCAAGAGCTTGTGCTGAAGATACCCTGCATTTCTTTCCGAATGAACTCCAGATTTTTGAAGAGCACCCATCAACACGTCCAGCGTGCGTCTCAGAGCGTGCCAGTCCGCGGCGGCCGCCAAACATTACTGAAACCTTTTCAGTGATGTGTGGCTTCAGTATTCTCACTGAACTGCAGGAGACACAAGTGACAAAAAAGTCAAACACTTTTCGCAGTGCTGGCTGGTTATTAGTATGTAAATGAAATCTTCACAGCTGTTCTGTGCGCGGTCTGTCGGGGGGGAAAACGATTCCTGCATTCTGATGTGTTTCCTCAACAACAGTCAGGCGTTGACCAGCTTCTCTGTGCCCTGCAGTCAGCCAGTAATGCGTGCAATTTAATTATTATGAAAATAGAGTCAAAATATACACTGAATAATTATCAAACTGATATTGATTTAGTGCAGTGAATATGTGGGATTTTACAACAACAATTTGTTGCAGTTTAGGCAATAATGTGTTACTGCAAAACCTAAATATCTTTTCTCAGCTTTACACATTATATATTATGATTTATTGTGGCACTGTCGTTCAGTCTAACCAGCAGCCCAACACAACAGCCAATGGCGTGAATTTGGGGAGGGACCAAGTGTTTGTCCAATCAAAGTAAGTGTTTGATCCGGAAACCTGTTTGAAAACATTCTTAGCTGGGAAAATGTATCGTTGTAAAATCTTTACATTAACTTCCGCATCAACACAACACCACATTTCCTTCGGGCTTTCATGCGCTTTCAATCTGCTTATTTAAAGCCATGATTTAGACCTAAAGCGTCTATTTCGTACTCTCAGATTTCCAGACCAAATCAGAGGAAACCATCAAACTTTTCTTATTTATTTTTTCAAAGGATAATATGAACAGAAATCTCATATTTTTCCTAGACAGTAAACAAACGCATTCCTCCGAAACTGATTTCTGACACAAATGAAACATAGACCGACATTATACGCAGCCAAATCTTTGGCTGAAATTGTTTCCATATCTGCTGCGGTGCCCATCTGCCCGCCTGCCGCACGCACCGCCAGCACAAACACAATGAGTCATTCTCTCCAAACAGCCATCAAACCTGCTGCGCGTACTCACGTCCAGCGCTACAGTCACACTGACATTCAGAAAGCTGCACTTCAGGAAACTCATTAGAAAGTGTTGCGGAATAAAACGAAGGTTTTAATCTGAGATTGTGGGTGAAATGTGTTGAACTTCACAGGCCGCGCAAAGAGCTTTCCGTCTAAATAAAACAGAACTGGATTCAGCTCGGCCCATCTCTGCCTGCTAAATAAATAATGCTGTACGACATAGCAGACAGGCAAAATGTCAGATTGTCTGCTATTTAAATGCATAGAGGTGCGATGAGTGAGACATACGAGAGATTTGAGGGCTCCAGCTTTCCAGCGCGCGCTGCGCACTTGAGCTGTTTCTGACAAACTCATTCTCAGATACGTGACAAGTTTTATGTAAAAATATGCTAAGATGCATCAGCATCAGATCGTCTGCCACGATTCATTAAGCTAAACTGTATGACGCGTCCCGTTTAAAACTGATGCGCCGGCGCGTCCGCGGCGTTACTCTTCATTCATAACATGCGCAGCGGGCGCGTCGCGTTGTTTTACTCTGTGCTGTGTTATATTCGCAACTTCATGCCAGTTTGTGTGGAGAAACATTCCAGCACACTTCTGAAAAATGACTTATTTAAGATTTAATTGGCAGGCGCTTTTGGAAACCGCATCAGAGCATCTGAACTGAAAATGTCTTTTGTTGGTGGAAAGCGTGAAATACTCGCGTTTGATATGAGAGGTTACAGAGTGAGACGCTTTTGTTTGTTCGTCTCACCTTCCCTCCTACATTCTGTCTCCCCCTGTGATTAAAAAATATCATCAGCATCTCATTAGCACTCATTTGCATAGTAACAGCATGAATGTTGTGAGAGGGTTTCTGGGGGTAGGGGAACTTAATGAATGCGACAGCCTCTTCTGTTTAACTAATTTTTAGCCTCATCCATATTCAGATGAGTCCTGGAATCAGACAGCAGCTCAACTTTCAGGCTGAAGCTATGTGGATGTGCTGCACCTGAACCCTGAGGAGGAATGTGTTGCTCTTTTGTGGTTCTGGAGATGTGCAGTCCACAGGCATGTAAAGAAACCCTGTAGTGTTTGCTTTCCTAACGCATGTTTGTCATTTTATTGTTCAAAATAGGCTTGTGCACATTCTTAAAGGAAATAGAAATGTTTGTCATCGTAATCTTCATCAAAATGTAGCTTGCTCCAGCCCTCAAACGTGGTTTCTTGTTGGATGACATCACAAACTCCTCTTTCTCTTTAACTCCTCTTTCTCTTTAACTCCTCCCCTCCGAAGTTTGACAATCCAGTCAGTTGCTAATGCATGAATCTATTAGTCTATTGCAGTTAAAAATGTCTTCCTGTGAAATTACGACTCCCTTGTTTCTACCTGCTATTGTTGGGCTGAATGCTGTGTCCCAATTCACATACTTACTCTATACTCTAAATGTATGTAATGTTAAATACAACTCCTTGCATTTAAACATTCTTCATTCATTATTTCTTATGTAGCGTTAAGTAGTTTAATTCAGTGTAGCATCACCCTCTCGCAATGACTTGTGGGTAATATCAGCCATTAGAGTGTGCATGGATCTGCCTTTCATCATCAGCATACTTTAAGGATACTCATTTCAACATGCTGTGATTTGGGACGTACTAATTCAAATACTATTTAGGATTGATAGCATGTGAATTGGGATGCAGGGATTGTGTGGGGGGTCAGGTTTTACAGATCAAGACCAATCAGGTGGCAGCCTCCTCAGTGCATGAACCAATCAGAAGCGGGGGAGTTGTAATCTCACAGGGAGTCGGTTTTGGGTACATCAGTCATGGCCTACATTTTTGTTAAATATTCAGTTTCACACAGAAATATGTCTGATTATAGAAGGAAAATAGATTGTTATGGGATTTCATGTTGTGATGTTTATGGTTTTCCTGGTTGTGTTTTTTTGCTATGTAGGAGAACAAACGGAGATATAAATATCTCTTTTGTTGTTTTTCATTGCTAGTAAAGTTCAATAGAGTTCTTTTCCCAGGACTCTGTAGGTCCACTTCTGCACGAATGCCGGGAGATTCTGGCACGTTCTTCCCGTGACCAAGCAGCCGCATGATGGATGAAGTGACCAAACTGCAGTGAGCAGAATTTCTGCAGCAGTTGATTGCAAACTGTCTCTGGATAACAGAATTATTTACACTGACACAATAATGTGAAATGATTAACATCCGCTCATATTCATGCTTATATAAATCACCGGCCCACGATGGTTGATCGTGAGAGGAGGGCGGGCTGACGTCTCGCCTCCAGTTTGAATGTGAGCCAAAAAAAAAGAACATTAATCGCAGTGATGTGCCGCATAGTCATTTAAAACTTCAAGAAAGGCGAAGGCCTGGCACGCTCGGTCCCGAGCAGAGTGATTGTTTCTGCCTCCAGCGGGCAAAAGGAGAAAGAGAGAATTCAAGATCTATTCCCATCATCCACACGTCCACGTCTACGCCTGACTCCTCAACGCGCTGTAGATGTCCTACCTGCCCGTGAAATAAGCCCTGACCGGCTAACACTCACTTTTTCTGCCCATTTCTCCCCAAAATGAGAAATACAGCAGGGAGCCTCTGGACAATTTTATGTAGGGCTGGAGAACAAAAATCAATATTTAATTATCTGTGAGCGTTTGGTGTCACTACATCTTTAGATGTGTAGGGTGGAGAAGACAGGGTCACCGGCCGGTAAGTGAGGCCGTCAGTGATCTCAAGGCTCTGATCGGCAGGACGGATGACTGATGATTCATCTCTGAGTGCGTCTGCAGAAGACCACCTTAACAACGAGGGTGCGTGACGTGTGTACAGTGTATTGATGTTGAACATGGGTTCGACCCATCACAGAAATATGGCTTAAATACCCCATCTAGAGGCAGGATGGGGCAGTTACTGCTTTGTTGAGTGTGATTCAATGCATAGTTGAAAAAACATTTAATAACAGAAGCATAATTAGTTCCCGTGATTCTGCCTCCTTTCTGTCTGAATTTGGAAGCATTTTGTTGCAATTTTAATCCATAAGTGAAAATGCTGCAGTCTTGTATAAATGTAAACATAAATGTATACAATATTTTTAGCATAACAATTAAAAAATTGAATTGGAATTGTTTTTAACAGGAATTATCCCAGCATGATCTGATAACATTATGAAAAATATCTTCTATACTTAAATGGGAGAAAAGAAATCTGACCTTTTGAAGTCAAATCTTACATATTTGGTAAGTGGCATATTTGGTATAAAATATGTTTTCATCAGAACTTTACATTGTTTAACCTTTTCTCAAATCCTAAAACTCTTTCTTCTTATTTGCAGGTTTTTAAGGATGTTTCTGACTGTAGGAATTAAAACAGGTTTGTAAGATAATGTTGTAAAACTTGTGAATTAACCTCAACACAAAGAGAAAAGCAGAGGGGTGATAATTCTTTGATTGTTTTAAATTTTTGTTTGAATTAGGAAATACATTTCAACACCGTTACAGTCCATTAACCTTATGTGTTATGATTTATTTACCATATCATATAATGTCTTCAAGCCCACCCAAAATGTTACACAACCGTAAAATTACATTATGGCATAATAACAGATATAATGGACTTTAAGGCAATTAAAAATGTCATAGTTGCGTTTCGCTCTTCATGAATCTGTTGAATCTGGTCATTTAATAATAATTTTCCATGAGAAGAAAATGAACTTGAATTACAAGATTTAAACCTGAAATGTTTTAACTTCTGTAACTAGTAAAGGTAATATTTTCTGTTTTCAGACAGCACAGAAAACAAACACTGTTCACTTAGCTGACCAATCAGCTTCAAGTTCATAAGAGACACTTTTTACCTGTTTTCTTGAATGTCCTCTGGACTTTCAGTTAGAGGACACAGAACTGAGACCCGTCTTGAGTTTAATGGCAGCGCACAACCAATCGATACACTTCAGCTGTGACGGACCAGTTGAGGGACCAGAGGCCCAAACACATTTCACGCTCGTCACGACCAATAGCCATCTGATGCTGAGGTTAGAAAAACACAGCAAAACTTTTAGCCTCTGCTTTCTCAGCTGGGTTGCTTCAGCAAAGCAATCTGTCTTTGATTTTATCATCGTCACAGTTTATCTGTCAGTACGGGATGGAAAACATAGAAGATGTAAAATCTTTCTGGAAAAATCTCATTACACTTCAGCTGTGTTGCGTTAATAGACTTATTGGCAATGTTTGGAACTGAATACTATTGTACTACTTACAGACTGCAGTACACACTCAATATGACTTACTGGTTTTGAAAACTGTGTAAAACAAGCATAAAACGCATTGCATTGTGGGGTACGGTTTTCAATGTTAGCATAACATTAGCAGGTGCTAGTGGTATGCAGTACTTACAGTATATCGCACACTTTTACGAACGTAGTATGTCATCTGGTTATTCCCTGCATACATATTAAAACAGTGGGTAGTATACATACTAAATACTGCAGCAGTATAAACAGAGCGTGTAGTGTGCTGTACTGCTCAAAGGCATCATGAAACTGTAGTGTCCATACTTTATTCTTATGGTAATGCATATCTGAGGGAAATGACTTCAGGAATGAGAAAAATGTGAGGCGGGACCTGATGTTGTCCTTTGGGAATTGATTGGATCATTGAAAGCTGAAGGGTTAGAAATTGCCTGACCATTGGACGATCAATATAGTCCCGCCCTCGGGAGAGACGTAAGTCATCAGCTGTCATTCGTGGGGGAGGTTAATGTTTCTGATTAAAGATTACGAGGGTGCATAAATTTTAATACAATAATGACATGCGCTGATAAATTATTAATAATAAACACTGCAGTATTCCATAAAAATATATTTAGATTTGATGGTGACTTTAACGTAGCTGCAGCATGAATTGGGGGGCGCAGGAAATGCACGTGTGAGGCCCTTTCAGTGTTCTCTGGTAATGCTTACGGCTGCAAGTTCAGCCTAAATTAAGTGCCTCATCTTCATTGCAGGCTGTAAGGCCATTGATTTGTCCCTGTTAATCAATTTATTTAATTAGTCATACATTCAGCACTTACCGTGCGCTGCCTTTTCCCGGCTCGTCTCTCCGTCTGTGTCTCTAGAGATTATCCAGGAAATTATCCAGGAACCCCCACTGATGGAAAACTGATAAACAAAAGTCCATTAATTCCAGGCTGCAGTGTTAAAAGATTGTAAGCTAATCAATTATTAAGCTATTATTTTACTGCCAGTTTGGAATATAGGGCCAGTTTTGGCATGAAATGAGATTACTGGCTGCAAACAGCACATGTAACAGAGCCGCGTGGCAAAACATGAACATGGGGCCATTTAGTCTGTTTGCAAAATGATTTGCTGTGATTGATAAATAACTCTCAGCACCGGACAGAAGGTTTATGTATGAAACGTTTGTCTTAGATTGTACAGATGTCGTGGAAAGGGACGAGTTTGTGCTAAAGTTTCTTAATTTTTTTCTTTAAAGTAGCACTTAATTTTTTTAAGTACAGGATAGACAAAGTAAAAAATATTTGTATATTAGGAGCAACAAGCTTGTGTTTGTGTGTGTGTGTGTGTGTTTGTGTGTGTGTGTGTTTGTGTGTGTGTGAGCGTTGAGGGAATTGGACATTTGTTATTCAGGAAGCATATCTGAAGGCCATTTAATCAAGCAGTGATGAGAAGATGCAGAGAGGATGAGATCTCGCATTGATAAGGTCTCTGCTCAGCTCAAGCACCTGAGCTCTCACTGCAGACAGACACGACACAATTATGGAAATAGATTCTGCCGGGCTCATCTCTCAGTTTCTCCTCAGGTGATTCTTTCTGGAATGTTAAGCAATGACATGTTGAAATTGCAGGTTAAGCGCGTCGTCAATGAAGATGATGGTGTCCTTCAAACATCTGAAACGCTCTGTGTGAGGTTCCAGAGCTAAGAAATAATTCATCCAGTTCCTCATTAGGTTTAAATATTTGGGAATGTGGTGTGTACTTTAAAGCAACGTGTTACCAAAAACTGAAACACACAGTGGTCATATTTGTGGATGAGAATATTGTAGAGACTTGAAAATGGGCTATTTTGACTTGAACCACATAAAAACATCGTAGTTTTTATTAAATTATAAATAACATTATCAGAAATCATCTGTGTTCTGTATCTCATACTGTCTCCTGTGTTGCAGCAGATAAAGTAAATGTTGAAGTAGAGTTTATGTTTGATGGAGATAAAGAATAGTCTCTCTCTCTCTCTCTGGGTAATAGTAATGCTAATGTGCTTGTTAAGAACTGCTTGTGTCAGCATATTGCACTGCCTGATCATTTAAATCAAGCCTAAGTAGAAATAAAGAGTCTTTCATGAAAGCACTAATTACCTGTTTAAAAAATTCATAGTGTTTGTGTGGAGTTTAACTACTGGTTAAATAATAATTGATTTGTTAATTTATATAACCACACAAAACATCTCAGGTAAAGTTTATACTTCAATGAAACATAAATGAAACTTCTGTTAACTCACAGGAAGACAATAAAATTCCCTGAACAACAACCCATAAAAACAGAACATTACATCAACGTTGGTATTTGGTTCTCATTTGATTATTTTTAGGGAACCAAATAATAACATTCTAGGAACACTCTTTTCAGGTTTGACTTTGGAGACCATAAAATAACGTCCCCAGAGTGTTTCAAGAGATTTTATTGAAGATAACCTAAAAATAACCTACACAGATTGTTCCCTAATGGTTATTTTTAGGTTATTGTTTTACAAGCAAAACCTAACGTTCGTAGAATGTTATGTGAACCACAATAACGTTGGCTGGACACAAAGTAACCTACAAAGTTCAATTAGCAGCACGAGCAAATCTTTCTTCCTCATTCATGAACTTTTAATATGATTGTGGCGTTTCGGTGAGATTAAGCGACAGTTTCATCTTTCACGGCTGACGGTCGCTGCGTTTGCATTCAGTCTCTGTGAAACGCTGCTAAATTGGCTGCAGTAGAAATCTCAGCTAATGTGATGTAATTGAGTTTCTGCAGTGAATGTCAAACACGTACGACCTCGTCTGTGTTATCCAGACAGCCACCGTGAATCATGCATGAATATGAGCACCGAGAATAAACACATCAAGATTTTGACATTTTATTATAACATGCGAGCGGTGCTGCCTTATGCAAAACACAATATTAACACTAAAACATGCACTGCTAAAAAAAGAGCTGCACAAATAAACTAGTGTTTGAATTACAATCAAATCTCATATTCTTCCATCACTTGAGATTATAAAGCCACTCCTGGTCATTTCATGTGAAGTGGCTTTTATCTTCATCAACCTACAGTTTTGTGTGACTGTAAGACTGCTGGTGTTTTTGTGTAATACAGGTTTGCAGTGTGTTAGCACAGAGAGAGAGAGAGAGAGAGAGAGATATGGTGATCTCCTCCATTATTCATTAGTCTCATACGGTGGATGAATCTGTGATGAGGTGGATTTATGAATTATGATGATGCTTCCGGTTAGCCGGCGCCAATAAGACCTTTAACTCCAGCGAGCACGAGAGATGTCATCCCCCGTTAACTTTAATTATCATTTACACACACACACACACACAAACACACACACACACTCACACACAACACACACACACTCACACACACTCACACACACACTCACACACTCACAACACACACACACACACACTCACACATAGAAGAATAAACACAAAGAAACTGTGTGATTACAAATCTTTACACTGTTCACTGATATACTGATATCACCAGATTCAAACCATCAGCAAGTGCGTGTGTGTGTGAGTGTGTGTGTGTGAGTGTGTGTGTGTGTGTGTGTGTGTGTGTGTGAGTGTG
>JAZGTK010004778.1:0-23725 GCA_036877625.1 Ambastaia sidthimunki
CTAGACAGATACACGTTACATGCACACATGCTGGACAAAGCTGTGACTGTAAGTTGCTGTTGGATTAAACAAAACAGACCTGAACCTGTCAAAGTCTGGCTGTAAGTGCCACATATTTCCTGTTAAGTCTTACAGACACACACACACTCCTGTCATACAACAGGACAGCTCCTCACCTCGAACCATATACAGGCATGATGGGAAACTATTGCCTTTCATGGGAGAGAGAGTGAGGCTGGAAAGAGAAGAGTAGAGAGAGAGAGAGAGAAAGGGAGACAGAAAGAAACTGAATAAAAACACATTATTTTAATATATTTCCACAACATTTTTGCATAAAACTGACACTAGTTTCATCAGCAAGGCTAGTCTACAATGGACTAATACCAAATCAGCACTAAACCAGCAAAAACCAACCTAGGCCAGTATGTTAATTCTTGTTGGTTTAAGATTGTCTTACTAGTGTAATGGGCCTGAAGTACTTGAGACATGTAGCAGATTCCCTTTACCCTATAGGAAAATGTGCCTGATTGCATTTTAGGAGTTTGCTCTATGAAAGCCACTTCATTATAAATGAATGACAATAACTGCTGCCATGCACACACATTAGAACTGACGTGCCTTAATAAACACAGTTAAAAATCCTCAACATTTTAAACAAGTTACTTCTGGCTATTGATTTGTGCTCATTGTAAACAAGTGGCTTAACATGTTACAGCAATAAGAAGTGATCGTAAAGACGTAAATAAAGCACGCACAGCCCACGGTCAAAAAGTGACACAACAAAAACCAGTTTATTGCACAGAACTCAGTGCAGCTGGTTTGTGGTCGTGGTCTGTTGCATGTGTGGGCAGGTCGCAAGGGTCTAAAAGGAAAACATTTTATAGCCAACACAAGACATCGAACCCAAGCAGGGACCCTGAGTCAAACTACTTTGGCAATTAAATGAGGGAAATTCTGCTGTTTCATGAATGTAAAATCTCCATTCCCACACAATATCCAGGAAAAATATTTCCACACCTTGCTCTAAACTCCCTCACAGTTCAAACAGTTTGAACAAACATTTGAAGTATGTGTTCTCAAAGTTCTTTCATAGTTTTGCAATGACATTTTTTCTGAAGGCTATCAAACCAACAATTAGATATCAGTGTTAACTCTGGTGGTATGTGTTGGGTCAGTGTGATTCTAAAGTTAGCTGCTGAATTTAGAATGTTGGAAAACACTGTCAAATTGCCTAAACAAACAGGAACAACACAACAATCCAACACAATGCGAAATCTGTTGGAATGAGGCATTTGTTGGGGTGTTGTAAACCAATCTAATGAGAATAAAGTTTCTCAATATCCTAAAAAACCTACAGGCAACTTGAAAATGTTTAAAATGTTTTTTTTTGTTGTTGGCAGCATGAATCATGCTTTATATTTCATTGAAACAGCAAAATTTGTATGAGAGAATGTACAAGACTACAGACTACAGAAATATGTCCCATGGTTGCACTATAGCCTTTTGGGCATGACACCATGGTAGTACATTTTTTTGGACAATTATCATGGTACTCTTGAATTTCTGAACACCATGTCATGAAATATAAATATGGCAATCATCCAGTACCATAGTATAGAACAAAGTGTTACAATATTACAGTAACATACCATTAATTCTTTCTGTAAGTTACTATAGTGTAGGCAAATACATAGTCTACATTTCCCACAGAGAAAATAATATACCTTCCCATCAGTCATTTGAGGCTGAGTTTCCCAACTGCCCTTCCCTGGATTCACAACCATCCATCTTTTAAGCTGCTGCTTAGTGAGACACAGTGAGAGACGAGTCTCTCTCGTCCTCTCTTTTCCCTCAATCTCTTCTCCTCTGTGTGTAGTGAACAGATGGAGCTCTGGCATCAGTAGTCACTCAGGAGCTCACAAACAGGTAAATGGGACCACAAGGAACCTGACTGTACATATTGAAAACTGTTTTGCTCTAATGTTTAACGTGGGCGAAAGACATATTTGTGCTCTTAAGAACGGGACCCATATGGTTGGGGTATATCAAGCTGTAATACAGTTTTGAACATTAAATTATCTCCTCKTCCCTAGACTTGGGCCTACAGAAAAAGGAAATAGTGTGTTTGTTTCATGYTTGTTTCAGCCAGATCAAGTGAGACTGRGGAGATGGGTTCTTAACCAGTTTTAACCATAAGATCATCTAGCTTTATCAGAAAGATCAACCTAACCAAACCAAATTTTTGCTGTTGAACATCACAGCTAATCTTGGCTGTGTTTGTCCACCAGTTAGACCAGTGCCAAAGAAAAAGGCACCAAGGAAATTCATGCTGGTCTGAGCTGGTATTTCCAGCAACTACAGGGTTCTTGATACTGTCCTGTTCAATTACTGACATCGGCTTTTTCTCTTCATCTTTATTTATTCAGTTATCTCTGTTCCGCCTCAAGCGTTCCTGCACTGTCGTTCCGTGACTCTTTCATTAGCTGTCACATACAGAATTGCTCCCGTGAGAGCTGCAGATAAAAGCTGGTAAGCGCTGCATGTTGGAGTGACCATCCCATAATCGCGTGGACCATTATCAGTGACAAGCTTTCATCCTCAGACCTGCTCTTACCTCGCCTGGGGCCCAAGGGTCTCATTCTCACCGTAAATAGCGCACCGCTTAACCTTGCCAGCATCGGTAAGACCACAGGGCAGAGGGAGGTGGACGGCAGCCATTTTTGTCTCTCAGCTCTTATCAGTACAGGGCTCAGGGGATGTGAGATGGACTCACAGGAAAAAAGGTACAAATGAGATTGCTTTAATATATTAGGAAGGTTTTTCCTTGACAGCAATGAGATTAAAGGTGGAACATAGGAAACTTTTGCTTAAGTACTTTGCAGATATTTCTGCCAGTAATGCTATATGTGTTTTTTTAGAGCTTTAGAACAAAGCTTAACAATGACCTTTTTCATATTTGCCAAGATACCAGTCTGCAATCAAAAGTCAAAGGTTTCTGAATAGAGAAATATAAACTTAACATTTTTAATCAAATTCTTTCTAAACCACATACTCTGAACAAAGCTATATTACATACACGCTTACTGTACATTTTTATTAAGAGTTCTCATTTGTGTTTTTTTTTTAATTTTGAACATAACTGAAAAATCTTCATTCTATTACTTAGCTGTAAAAGAGCAACTGCTGAGCAGTAAAATTTTCCTCTGGGGGATTGGGTGTTTTGTGGCATGGGATGGCCCTTGAGTTTTGGCAATAAATACACAGCCTTATCTTGTTTTTAATCAACTGCTAGGACTAAAGGCCTCACGCTGTCACCCACAACTACCATTTATCACTGGGGCAACAGGGGTTTTCACATTCTTCATCCACGCTTAAGTAACTCCAATGACCCCAGATGGTCAGCTTTGACCCTCATGACCTTTTGTGTCGGTCAAATAGTCAGACAACATAGATCAGATGTTGTATTATCTAAGGTGACCATGATTAACATAATTTCATTGGTTCTAGGGATGTGCAGGTGAGTCCTCATTTCTGATTAATTCAGAATTGATGTGACAGGACTTGATGGGGCTTGACCAGTTTAATCAACAGGAAAGCTAGCCATCCTATTAGTGCATTTAATAGATAAAAAGCACCTAAACCAGCAAGCAGCAGCAGATCCCTGTAGACGCTGAAAAAAAAAAAAATCATTTAAAATTTTGTGTGTGTACGGAATACAAGAGTCACTCCCAAAATCTGTGACTGTCCAACGTTTGGCCATCTCAAATGCCATAAACAAAAAACATAGAAATGGCCAGAGACATATTAACCGCAACTGTTAGTAACCAGAGACATATTAACCACAATTGTTAGTAACCAGAGACATATTAACCGCAATTGTTATTAAACTTACATTGACAGAGGTACCATGTTTTATTTGTGTTTATTAAGATGCAGCATTTAAACAGCATGCTTTCTGTCAACTGTAATGCATAGACTGCTGGTGCAGTACAAAGAGGGGAACAGAACAGACATCTGAATAGAAGGGGATGAAAGGACAGAATGAGAAAGAGAGAGTTGTTGTCTTCTAATTTGCACTGCTCAGGCAGAGGGAAGGTCTTGCTATGCCAAGAAAAACACACAGTGAGTTGTGCCAAATCTTTGCACATCTGGGACCGAAAGTGAGCGGTCTACATACACCCTTCCCCTCCCACCAACATAGTAACTCCACCCTTCCTCCTAACACCATAAACATCTGGCGAGCAAACCACACTGTTAAACCTAATCCTGCGGAATGAGTCTCCAAGCCAACAGCGGGTCATTCGATTGGCTAAGAGTTGGCCAGGACATTCCAATGACTGATTTCCATCAATGAGATGCAATGCTTCTAAATGGCTTCTAAAGAGGTATTTTTTATTCTAAATGCTTCAGAAATGAAGAAAACATATTCAGAGAAGCAATGAAGCAATGAACCAATGAAACACGCTCTCTGAAGGCAATAAATAAAAGAAAAAAAAGAGCATGTCTTGTTTTAGTCACACTTAAATGACTGTCAATTTACTAAAATCACGTTCTGATTTCCTAAACTTTGAATCATTCTCCACTGACATGAATTCCAAAATTCCTAAAGGGATGAATAGCTTTAAAAGCAGTTATTCCCATATAATTTCGCTTCATGTCACATTGAAGAAGTTATCAGAAAAACGTTCGCTTAAACAGACAATTTGCTCCATGAAATTTCATAAAGCACAGAGACAAAGGTTTTCCGATGTTCCATGTCAATAATTTCCAGGATTTTCCATGTTTAGCACATTAGCTGTACTTTTGATGAGTTACAGCAGCAGCGTTGTGATTATTTGCCCGAAGTCTGTTCACAAACTAAACGTGCAAGACAGCAGATCAGACTGATTTAATTAGCATGAACACGTGAACAACTGTCAACAGGAGGGCAAAAAAGTCATTTCGATTTATCTATTTATATCTTAATTCTAAAGTTTTATCCCAACTGAAGTCTTTGCTCATCAAGGTCTATCAGTCTCTACTACATTTGGTTAATGAATGATCAGCCCTTCTAAACCCAAACACAGTCCACATTTCTGTTCTGATAAACAGCAGTAAGGCTGGGAGAAAACAACGCTTCATACAATTAACTATTTAAGATGATAAACATAAATGGAAAAATATATTTGTTCTTTTTTTATGTCTCGACTTACTATACAGTAAGTAACAGTAGCAAATTTTTACTATTGGAAATATTTATATTGTAGCGTAGTACTGTGTATACCATAATATTGCTATATTTAATAAAGACACAATACAGATTTACCAAACTGAACAATTATTTTGTCATTTGTTCTGTGAATAGATCTTTTTCAACAGTCTCTCTCAAAAGATGAAGTATCTTTTTCAACAGATACTTCATTCATTTCCTTGGTTTCTATCTGTGAAGCGCTAATCTTTTCATCACTATATCATTTCCTTATCAGTCATTTTGAATCATCTCCTCTTTTCAATTGAACCAGCAGCTGGGGTTGTGCGGTCTACAGCCACACCACAAGACACGCACACACACACACACACACACACACACTTATCTATCCAAATGGGAATATTCCATAAACTTCTCTTTTGTTTATACACAAGTAGTTATATATAACTAACAATATAATATCATATATCATATAATATCAATATAACTAAACCCTAACCCACACTCTTACCCTAACAGAAAACTTTCTGCATTTTTTTTTTAGAATTAAAAAAAATGTATACCATTTTTACAAATGAGAATGTTCCCAAAAGGACATTTTGGTCAGATTTGTCAGATTGCTTTGTCCCCAATATAAAGTTAGGTAAACAGACACACACACACACACACACACACAGTCCTGTAGATTGTGCCACAGGAAATAGCGTAATATTGATTGTGAGGCCAGTGAAGTACAGGTGTACAAAGGTACTTGTTTAGGGTGGATAACAGCAATTTGCACTCCATTTAGTGAGTGTAAAGACAGAGGTGACCTGCCGCATAGTACAGAACGATCTGTGCGTCCGTGTAAGAGATGAAGCATTAAGGCTTGGTGTTTACTTTGTGTCAGACAGGGTTGGGTTGTACAAACAACAACCTGAGTCAAGCCTTTAGGTGAAATATGAAGAGATACATTTTGACTTGCATAACACTAAACACATAATAAACAAATCTCAAAACATTTAAAACCTAATACCACCATATGTATCATGATGTCAAAGAATATGCTTACAAATCAATAGCATTACATTAATCCATTACATAATGGAGATGGCTCACAAATCCCTTCAGTCTACAGTGTCAAACAAAATGCCCATCCAAAGGCCACCTAGACAGCAAAAATAAAATATCAAAGCTGTTAAAAGTAAGGGATTTCCCTTCAAAAGTCATAACAAGTGAGTTGAGGTTTTCTGTTTTAAAGAATTATGAAATGATTGAAAAAACAATAAACAAAATGTTCCAGTATTTTGCACTAATTCATTGAGAGTTTAATTGCCCAGCCATGAATAAATCCTCCAGGGCTTCATCTCTCCATGAAGCTAATTGAGCTCTTGAGGAACTTGCCACAACTTCTGATTTAATATACCTGTGTCTGTTTGTAAGAACAAAAGATCTGAAGGAATATTAATAAACCTGAAAACTGTAGGAAAAGGGGTCAGTCAGACAGCTATGAGACAAATTAGCATTGATGCTAATCGTACAAAGAGGCAGATCAAGGGAAATTTTCTCTGAGGCGCTACCATTAAGAACCGCTAAATAGATTTTCATTAGCTCGTATGGCACCGAGGTCCATGTATCTGCATGAGCGGCCCACTGCAAAGACTGAACCTTGTGACCCGAGAAGTTTTGGGACTGGCAAGTACTCTGAGAAACAAGCGATAAGATGGCTTTCCCACAGAGTGACATTTCGTTATCACACCATGATTTCAAACGGCTCACTGCAACACAAAAAGCACCAGGAACCAACACATAATGAAGCCTTTAGTCATGTTTCCCTCTGCCTCGATAATTTATTTAACTATTTACTTTGGTTAATGACGTTACTTTTAAGATGTAATTACCCCTCCTCACACACTATATTTATCTGCAAGTAAGGGAACAAGTTAATCTGAGAGTAAAATTAGGCAGCTGGTTCAAGAAATGGAGCCAGAATAAAATGTTATTGCTCAGATGTTATGCTTTCACAGCTCAGGAGATGTAATGAAAGATTACTATTATATATCATAACTATTTTTTAGCTTTGCCTTAGATGTTGCCTCCTGCTAATTAAAAGGGGGTGGACACACTCAATCTAGAGAACATCTGATTGGACAAAAATTAATGTTGTGCAGGATGACTCATCATTATTTTTTGTGAGAGAAAAAAAAGCAGAAAAAAATCTAATCATGTCTAACTGATGTCTGGGACAAACAATTAAGATATTAATGAGATCTCATTTGTGATTTTTCTTTCCTATGGGGAGACAGCGTGAAAGTGGAAATATCAAAATTTTTCAGTCTTTGATTTAAATGTTTTTCTTTAATCTGATTGTGGGGTGTCAGCTAGAGTTCAGAATCTGGAGTTTGTTTTGTCAGTACCACAGCCGAGATGGAGAAAATATGGAGCGAAGGGAAGAGAAAAAGAGGGGGGAGAAAGAAGAAAGAGAACTTTAGTAAGACACAGAAGATGAACATCAAAGATCTTCTTCAAACCCAAGAAAAACCCATGTTTTCAGCAGAACCCCCAGAGACAGACAGAAGAACAGAGTGCTGTGAATATAATATGTGATATTTAGGTGAACAAAGAGAATGTAAAACACACACAAGGAGGCTGACCTGGCTCAGCACTTTTACAGAGCTCTGCTTTTGTTTTCTAATGAAATTCAATCACATTCTCCCAATACACTGACTACAGCTGACCGTGACGATGTATTTATGTTTATGATAGAGGACCGTGTAATTCTGTAACTGGGTATTTGTTGCATGTTGTAAATGGCTCAGCATGAGGTAACAGGTGCAGCAGCATCGTTCATTATGACTGACTGACATCCCCACTTATACGATTGACAACGGTGCGCACAAACTAGTATGCACACTTTGTTCTCTCCTGTTCTGTAACTAAAATTGTACGCAGCAGGCAGCCCCCCACCCAAACACGCACATATATAATCAAAGCGTTTGAATTGCCTTTTACAGTATTTTGGTGGGCTGCTCTCCTGCAATGCAAAGGATTTCAAAGTGTATGCAATTCTCAAACCCCACAACTGCAAAGTGAGACAAAATTATAATCATCATCTTGTTTAAACCTCAGGTGATGGCATACACTGAGAAAATAATACATCATATTTATTTTCACATATACAGGCTATTTTCGAAATAGCATACAATTACTATTTGGGCAGTATACAGTAGGCGTACCGGGTACAGTATGCACATTTTCTGTAAGCATGGAACGCCCTGATCACGTGTACAATATCAACATCAATTTAATATCAATTTAACATCAATTTAATATGATGTTTTATACAACATCAAATTAAATATAAATGTTTCTGTCTGAAATGTTTAGCAATGCATAATACAGTAAAATGCTGCATATAGTAGGCTGCTATTCTTTTCATAACCACTACTGTGTGATACTGTACATTCATACAGAACATTATTATGAAGTATGCTGTTGTACCAAAAGCTCCTATTTTGTCTATAAATTTCTATAGGAGTATTCTTTTTTTTTGGTAAAGAGGTGATTGACAGAACAGAAGGATTAGAGCTCTGATCCTCTCGCTTGTATCATGACCTTCATCCTCTAAGTGCATAATGGATTATCGAATCAAGTGACATATGCCACCCAATAGAAAAAGATTACCATTCCTCGATAAGCCAATAGCGTGTGCTGTTCACAGCTTTGTTACACATGACTGAAATACGGAACTTCTGGCAAAAGCTTCTGCAATTGATCGACTCTTTTTGAAGTTCCTACAAAACACAACTGAAATCCAGATCAATTGGGACCATGACTGAAGTTTCTGTAGTTAGAAGCAAAAATGAAAATTGATGTGTGTGGATGTGTGTGTGTGGGGGGGGTCAGGTTTCCCTTATGGTGTGTGGACAGCACAACCTGAAATCAGCTACATTGTAGGGACCAGCCAATGGTGTCTACACAGAAAATGCTTTAATAAACCTACTACATAATGTCTTAGTTAATATCTAAATAAATGAAATAATAAACATGATTCTGTAAGGGATGGGTTTAGGGGTTAGAAAATATCATTAGCCCAGTGTTACTGGTATTGCTTGACTGAGAGGTCGCATTGTAAGCAGATGTATTAAAATCACTTTAGATACTGGATCAATGCTAATTCATAAAATTCTCCTGTCAGTTTCATGCATGACAACATTCAGCATCAAAATCTCAGATCTCACCATCTTTAACTGTCCTCCACCAGAGACTTAACAGGTTTGATTTCAGCCATTAACCTGCTCATTCTTATGTTCACTGCTACCTTCCAGCTCTTACTTCCTTGTTTCTCCCTCTCCACTCTCGGCATTGAGCATTCAGAAAACAGCTCTGACCTTGGCCCACCCATCACATTTAGATGAGAGGAAGTAAATCTCATATCAGGCACCTGCACTCACACACACACACACACACAAACACACACACACACACACAGAGTGGTTGTACTCTGCTGATTCACACTTTTCCTATATTGGAGAGCTAGACATGACCTCCAAAGGTTACACACAGACTGCTATTCACATACACAAAAATGCACCAAAAAAAACCACACACGTATCAGAGATGGGACTGGAAGACATGTCAAATAGTTCCAATAACTGCAATGATTTTGTGGGTGATACAAAATAAAAGATGATGTGCATCTTTCCTTGTCACTAATGGAGTTGTCAAAAAACACATTTTCCCAAACACTCTCTATGTTGTAAACAAACAACCCCACCCCAAACTCATGCTAACCAAATCTTGCTATGTTACAATGTGCAAAAATTCAGTGTTTCTGTTTTATTTTCCATTAAAACATTGTTACAAAAAGATACACTTACTTGAGAAGCAAAACAGTGAGATAATTTTAATATATTTCAGAGAAAATATGTTGAATTGTCTTACCCTACTGGTAAATTAATTTCCCTTGTTTTAAATATACTTTTAAGATTTATGTTTAAAACAAGAAAAAAGAATTTGTATAAGGGCAAGAACAACAAACTTAATTCAAGATGTATTCACTAAGAGCAAACCTTAATATCTTATGCAATTTTACGTCTCAAGTACATTTATTTTGTTTCAAGGATGTTAACATATTTCTAATGGAAAACAACACAGAAAACAGAAGGAAACAATACTTTTCAGCATTACTACTGACGCTGCTGGTGTGAGTGAAAGCAACTCCATTTTTCTGATCACATTGTCAGAGTGAAAGTGTGTGTGTGTGTGTGTGTTTGAATAATTTCTCAGAGGGGTCTCACGCTGGCCAAGATGGTAGGTGATGGATGAGGTTACTCCACACTTTCTCACTTTTTCTAGATTACGTCTGTGTAAAACCGCACACAGCCTTGACTCTGTGGTACCTATTTTCATTCCCCAACGGGCCGACATGTGAGATGCTTTGGTAGGCAGTACTCAAGGCGAATGAGGATCCATCATCATCGCTTTCACTCCCCTGCCTCCTGCAGCACACTAGCGGTGGGCGAGAGAGAGGGGGCTGAATGTTTAAGCGTGGAAAAATGGGGGTGATGAAAACATTTCCTCATGTTGGTGCGTGTCAAAGGGAACAATACCAATTCAGAGAGTGAATCAGGCCGTCTTTGTTGATTGATCAGGAAAGATGGATGTTGAAGTTGCGTGTGTGTGTGTGTATGTGTGTTTGTAAGGGTCACAAGAGTGTTAATGGGCACATTCTGAAGTGTGGCACCTTTGAAACGACAGCTTTCTGCGTCAGGCTGACAATAATGTACATGGAAGATTGGGTCAGGACCAATACCCTGCTGTCATTGAGGACAGGTGCCCAGGAAGGACAAACTTCAAAAGTCCTCATTTTATTCTTTGCGCTTTCTGCTAAAGCACACATGTACACACAGGCATTCTAGTGGTAAGTTTGTTTCTCAGAATCAGTTCACACAGTAAGACAATAATTTACCACTTCCGTGAATGACCTTTAAAAGAGCCTGGGTTTAATTTTAAGTAAGTTTAATTTTTAAAAAAAGAGAGGGAAATAAAGAAGATAGTTATGAAAGTTAAGAAAGTTATGGCTGAAATAATAAGGGCTTTTAAAACCTCATGTATCTTACCACAGGGTCAATGAATGCTAATGCATTCATATGATAATGTGTGGACCGATAAATCAAAATAGCTGCCTGCCGGACATGATGGGTAAATGCTTTTCTCTATGCCATACAACTGTCCTGCAGAATCAATACTAGGAGGTGATTAACTATATGATGGGCAAAAGGCCAAGGAAAAGAACAAAAGATGGGAAATAGGCCTAGTGCTGAAAGAGAGTTAGATAAAAGGAGGGATTTGGTTAAAGGAGAAATGACTAGTGCTGTTTGTTTGCCACTTTGGATTATTGAAAACTCTGCTTGCCCTCCATTGGTCAGACTGGATTGTGAAAAGTGGACATTCCACCACACAATAAAACAACAATAAATAGCTTTTTGGCTATGTTGACATTAACCAATAGCCTGCATGACCTTGCAGACATCAGCTTTAAAGAAAAGTGATTTTAAAGTCAGGATCTTACAAATTGTCAAAAAAGACA
The DNA here is from genome assembly GCA_036877625.1 of Ambastaia sidthimunki. Lineage (NCBI taxonomy): Eukaryota > Metazoa > Chordata > Actinopteri > Cypriniformes > Botiidae > Ambastaia > Ambastaia sidthimunki. Next base: position 11,760 of record JAZGTK010004778.1, read on the forward strand.
AATTATAGTATATTAGATAAGTAGAAGTCACGTTGACTTGAAAAAACAAAGTTAGTGACATTTCCATTTCTTCTCCTTCTCTACACCAAGGTTTGGAGTTATTGGGATGCAATGTCTGATATAGTTGAAATCAGCCATCTCTTGCTTCAAAGACATTAGGAAAGCTAAATAGTTTTGTAGCTTTAGTCCATGTCTCTAAGCTTTAAAGTTATCTAAACAGAGGAAACTAACTCTAATCAGTTACGTTCAATATTTACAGTTTTTCTTATTTGGAACGTTTGCACTACACAGACTTTTGTTCAATCCAATGTTCTTTAGAACCAGAATGTCACTCCTATTAATACCACATGCAGCTGACAAGCATGTAGATTCATAGTTGTGATGTAACTAAAATCTATTAGCTATTTAAAAAGCCCCTTCAACTGTTCTGTCCCAACTTCTGGTTTTAATAGAATAATAAGTTAATACGTAGAATAAGTGACTCCTTGGGGTCTGTAGGAGTCTGTGAGAAATGATACTGAAAAGATACAGAGTAGAACCTTGAATGGAGTCAAATGTCTTTGTGAAATTCTAGAGGGAATAATATTTCAGCATGCCCTATAGAGCTGAAAATACATCTGTGCTGGACCAATGTCCTTCCTCTTACCATGATAGAATTGATGTGCTAAGTCTTTGCTAACCAGAGTACTGTCAAGGACTCGTCCTTGCGTCCTACAGGCAACCTTTATAAAGAGCCTCTGCCTCCAAACTAAACTGCTCTTAAATACACTGTATACAACACAGTGGCTTCTGGGTATTGATCCGGGTCACATGATCCAAAGATCAATATCCTCTATATATCACCCTACAGGGTGTTCTGAGTTAGCCATGCTACAGGCAAACAATGGTGAGTTGGGAAAAAAGACAAGGACTAATTATATAGATCTTTTAGTTTAATGTGATTTCAATTAAAGGAAATGTTTTCCTATTGACCCCCAAACAGGTGTGCGCTAAAACACACAAGCCTGCTAGACAGCAACTCAAAGCTATCACAACCTATATTAGTATCTCGAAGGTACAGGCACACACACACACACACACAAACACACACACACACCTTTTGTGACAGAAACATAACATAGCACAATTTTGTGAGATATGGAGCTATTCTACAAGCCTCTATTGTCCAGGCTCCACCTGTGTACCGTTAATGAGCTTGCTTTGCGTCTTTCAGCGAGATGTTGCCTGAGGATCCGCCACACCATTTATTACCGTCAAAACAGCAAAATAGAGGGAATCTGTCAGGTAAGACACACATTATAAGACAGGCAGCTATACTCCATAATTCATTTAGAGCAGCTGTAAGCCTGTCGTTATCAGTCGCCGCATTCGTTTTAATTGTGTTTGCTTTAAACACATTATCCTGGCACCCTAACGTGAACCCCTTTATAGCGTAACATTACAGTGAAACGCACTGCTAGCAGCTAACTGATGTCACTCTAATTTAATTGGATGAAAAGAGGCACTTTATTTGCACAATGCATGACTTCAGTGCTGCGTAAACAGCAAACATACACTATGAATAATACAGGCCCAGAGGGGACAGAAGCCACCATGCCCCCCTCTCTCATTGTGTCTCCTGAAGTTTGTTCATAGTAAACTGAAGGAAATTTAAAGTTGGTGAGCAGCTAAACAGATGAAATACAAGAAACCTGCTTCTCTGAACCACTGTGGCGCAGACTGAAGTGTAGCAGACCTCTCTGCGCTATAAATAAGTCATAGGACGAGTTTGAGGGAAGGTAAACATTCTACTTGAAGAACGCAGAGCCCAGTGACCACTTTATGGCACTTTAGCTGTGTTTGCTTGGGTCAAACACTCATAAATAGCCAAGTGCATTGACTCAAGGATGGCAATCAGACAGATGAAAAGCTGTGCTAAATTGGCTAAGTCTGTGCAATGGATAAACGTTGACTGGATGCTCTTAGCAACTATGCAAAACGTTATCCACTGGAACTAGTGTAACTGCTCTATAATGAAACAAGAATAAAATGTAGTGACTGCAAACCCATTTATGCATAAAAATATCAGCAAGAAAGAAAAAGAAAAATCAGAAACTAAGTCTATCTAAAAGTCATTTAATTCTCCTAGACAACAGAGAATATTACTATTATGTGGAGAGCAATCTTAAATCTAAGGCTACACATAAATGCACACAGTCTCATCTCATTTGTGGTGCTTGCCCTACAAAGGGCCACTAACAAGGAATCGTTTTACTGTGGATCTCAGATTATGTCAGTTCTTGGGCTGTGCAAATAACCCCAGAATTTTCACAAGAAAGGTAAAAGGGCAAAGCATTGGTTTTGAATCTTACTAACTGGGCCCAGTTGAAGTAGTAAGACCGCATGTTATGGCGCTGTGTGGCACCCGGCAGCGCTCCACACGCTTGCATTTAGATGGAATTTAGTGGCACTCTGGGCTGTTCTTTGCTGAGGCAGCACACTCCCGGCCCTGTGCACCATGACCCCAGGGATTTAATTGCCTCATTAGCACACAGGCTGGTGAGTAGCTGAAACCACACATTGCTCAATGTCAAAAGAGCATCCAACGAGAAAGGTTAACCAACTAGGAGATCACATGCCCTTTTGCATCAAAGAGTGTCGGGTTGTGATAACTAAGGCCGGAAGGTACAAGTTCACTTTGTTGTGGCAAAACAAAATCCAGAGCAGCTACGGGTTAAGAGATGAATTACGATTAAAGCTGAAAATATGAAATAAAAGGCACTGGTGAGCCATATGTTGCAGTGTATCAAAAACAAGGGTCGATTCAATCGTTGACTGAAGCTGTGAAGCATTGTTTGAGGTCTGCTGCAGTCCTAAGCTCAGGTTTAATTATTCTGAAAGCCTCATTTTGCAAACGTAGCTGTTTTCTCCACCCCGAGTCTCTCTGGACCAAGGACAACAAATCATGCCAAATCTGAGCGCCTCACATCCCTCCACTGTAAAAAAAAAGATGGAGAACAGCATTATGAGATTTTATAATAGGATTCAGCCTAACCTGAAGCTAGTCTTGAAATGTAAATAAGAACAAGCCAATGGTGACAAAAACAAAATGTAAATCAACAACACAGTGCTGCCTTGTGAGCCGTGTGAATTTATATTTTGTCTTTTTTTCATTACACAGATGTTTTATGCAAATACAATTTTAGAATTTATTACAAGCCAAACACCTTAGTGGGTCACACTAGGTTTGGCCTTAGTGTGACCCACTCCAAGCCTGTTTTTCTCCAAACTCACAGATTTCTAGTTTGATGTACTGTGTAGACAGTTATCCTGCATGAAAATAACACATAATCAACTGCAAAGAGACACAAGGGAGTCCAGAAATGACTAAACAATTAAGCGTGTACAGAGCAATATGGCTGCAGGCTGGGACTCAGGAAGAGAATGGCTTTAATGTTCTTCTCCCTAAGGTGCATTAAAATTGTTATGCTGTACACAGACCCAGTCTCAAGGTCTTAATGCAGGAGTGTGTATGTTTCTGGAAAAGCATTGCCTGCATCTAGGAAAGAAGTCTGCTGTGTTTTAGCAATGCCAGATGCTAAAGCTTCCTGATATCACCACCCTTAGATGCCATGTTGGGTAAAACATTACTGTACTGAGGTGCTGTCAGGCGTGTAGCGCTTCCTGCACCTGGCAATGCGGGACGTGGAAGATATATTAAACCGTAAAGATACACATCTGCATGAGCAGGGCAGAGGAAGGTCTCCATTTCATCAACTAGTCAAGTCTAACGGCTCATAAAAAATCGAGGTGGGTTCGCCATCTGCTATGAAACAGTTTCTGTAGGAAAAAAGGGTGAGCTTTATACAACAGGGCAGCACACAAAATCATTTGTTCAAGGTGAAATCACTTGAACAAGGACCTTAATATCATGCACAAGCACAAACCTTTTCTGAGCGCGTGCAGTGGGCGGACGTTTTAAAGGTTGAGGCGCTAGATAAACTGGCATGGGGGGTCAGTGTAGTCAGATGCATGAGTAAATTGCAGGCAGTCTTGCAATTGATCAGTACTAATTCTTTATAAAATGTTTTTAATCTACTATGAACTGAGAAATGCCTGACACAGAGGTCTGATAATTAAGTCACTATTACCCACACCCAGTGCTTCCTGTTAAAAGTGCCAGTGCTTAATGTGAAAGCTCTCCATCCACGTCTCAGGAAAACCACTCAGAATAAAAGCCACTCAACTTCAGTGAACAAAAGGTGACGTTTCTGAAGCAAATGCTTGGACAGACATCGAAATGTACAATATCTATGTTCATAGATCAATATCATTATGTTCACTGTGTCATCATTTTAAATTTATATTAAATAATTTTATATCATGCACAACTTCCGTGACTTACACTACAAAGTACTACAAAGTTTGGAAACACCCAGGTCTAACAAAACTCCCATCAAATGAAGTTAGAGAATGTCTAAATGGGAAGACCTGTAGACTAAGCAAAAAAGTAATACATATAGATTTGTTATTTTTCAGTACATAGTTAATATTCATTTTTGTTATTTTTTATTTTAATGATCTTACTGTTATTCTGATGATTGCTATACATACAGATGTTCAGTAAATGATTAAAAAAAACCTTTTTAAATGGTAAAATTATTTACGAATGAAATCCAGCTGGGACCAAGAAAAGTCATTTGCATTTATTGTATGGCTTAATTTAATTATCATCAACACTCAACCAGCATATAATACAAGTGAAATTCTGGCAACATTTTACAAAGTAACATTAACTTACATTTCAGTCATTTATTTACTCTTATTTTAAATTCATAAAGGTCCATTAAGGAAACTCCAGATATAAAGCTGTAATTTATGAACATTATCCTGCAAGCACAAACATCATAAACAACTCGATTCAGAGAACAGGCATTATGCAGCATCGTAAAATCCTCAGTCCAGCTTGCATCTCATCAATCAGGTCAATAAGCGATCGATGTAATCATATTCTGCTTGTGCAGCTTTTCTCCACTAATTAATGACCTTTTAGTGATAAAACAACACATTCGTCAAGAGCAAATGATTCGCTTAACCAGATATGTTCAGGCTTTGTTAATCTGAGATTACTTGTGGACCAGTGTTGCCAAGTATGTGTATCATAAATGACTTTGGGCTTGTTTATTCATTAAAAAAATGCTTATTAAGTCGGGACAGTAGCATTTAGTTTTTTTTTATTTAGATAAAATATGAAATAAAGATAAAATAAAGAGTTAGATAAATGATCAAATATATACATTATTAAGTATTTTAGATGTTTTTGAAATTTAGACAATGAAAACACATTTAGCACTTTAGCCTTTAATCTATGAATTTAGTTAGAATACACTAGAATAAATGAGATCAGACGCAGATCAGGTTGCTTGTACTTCTTTCAAGATCTGGCAACAAGGCAATGAACAGAAACAGGTTGATTCAAGATGAGTAAATGCGCAGTGGTGGGGGGGAGTTTGGCTGAAGAGGTTGAAATGAAGTAAGACAATGGAGCAGGCCAGTTCGAAACATCAAATGAAGTGGCCTGCTAGCAGAGCTAATAGACTGTTTCAAATTGAAAGGAACAGCGGGTGTCTAAATAGAGTGATGTGGAACATTTCCCCTCACGTTGCGGCTTCAGAAATTCCCAGAACAAAGCTGAGAAATACACAACAAATAGAGTCTAAAGGCCGCTCTCTGTGTGTAGAAACATGCGTCTGCGCCGGAAATTATATTTATCTATTTAATCAATTCAATTCAATTACAGCTGCCTGTCAAAGCCGTGGAAACAAAGCTGGAGTCGCTTGCTAATGAATTCCTGGTGGGAGACAGAAGATGTTCAGAGTTGGCTCTCCTGCCTGAGGATGCAGCAGCGTTTCCTGTTGTAATAGAATTTCTTCCTTTGAGGCGTTCTGTGCATCGGCAATGAGAACATTAAACCATGAAAACAGGAGAATCCACTTCAGACTGAATCTGGTGTTGTGAATCTGAGACGATTCTTGAGTTGCATTTATAGGTGGTTCTGAGAACAGAAGAACTTGTTACAAAGAACTTGTGGCTTTGCCTGGACAAAAATACAAATACCTACAGAACAGCAGGTGTTCAATCACAAAGCAAATGCAGAAACTTACAGCTGGTGACATGCAACAGATACATCTGTGAAATTCCGAACCGCACAAGTAAATTGATATGGAACGTCTTGGAAAAAAATTATTCCCATTAATACAAAACAAATGCAACTTGAAATCACATCTGAAAGACTAAACACAATTTGAAAAACCAAATGTCAGTTTTTAACTTGTTCCAGTCTTTTACCACTTCCCTTGAAAATGCCACCATCCATATTTTGAAGAAATAGTTTTAAAATGTGAGACAATTATGTTGAACAAGCCCGAATGGCATCTGACGTCAAACTTGGTGTGATGCGTCCAAGTGTCCAGTGTTTAAATATAAATCCATATCAGAGGGGGCAACATTTTCAGCAAATAATGATTTGTATTATGATGTGCTCCTTAAAGCTATAATATAGCTTCAGAAGAGTTGGAATATTGTACACAAGTTTAATAACGTGTTCTTTTTATATGACGCTATAAAGTGTTCATGAGTGTGTTAATGTAAGTAATCAGGTGGCAACATTAAGGAACGCTGATTACTGCAGTGGTCTCTAGCTTCACTTCTCAGACAAGCCCCCTCCTAAAACTGCCTCTAAACAAACCTCTCAAAGCACAGCAGATAATCTCATGGGTATTGTTCTCCAGCAAACACACCTTTATATCCAATATCCTCATGTACACTCATCAAAACTTAGATTCTTTTTTGTACAACATTCCTGTTTATTTATTTATCTATTGTCTTGGTAGACAGATTGTAGATCATCACTGAAGATAGAAATGTACCTGTTTTGCTCAAAAAGTGTAGATCAAAAGCTACTTTATGGTCAGAACAGACAAAAACACCGGACGAATATGTCAATGTGTTTTTGTTTTTCTGAGATACTGCTTTCTTTTAAGAAAGGAAGTAAGCAAAGCCTTAAGAGTATGCAGTCAATATACACCCCTGATGAAATCACCCTTAACAGCATGATGCCAAAAAACACAGAGACGCTGTTATCATTTGGTTTCTTTCAATGTTGTGTCTCACTGCAAGGGGGCGAATAAACTGACTTCTTAAATACACGCATAATGTTGTTTATTTACATGTGCTGTTTTAGCACCTGATTTACTAGGAAATTATGCAAATCAAGTAAGGGCTAAAAAACTATTTTTAAAAATACTTTATTGAGCTTGCATACTTGCATACTGCTGGAACTGTACAGCACTACTGCAATACTGGCCCGTAAAATGGCTCTTTAAAATGCTGGAAATGCGCTGAACAACATATATCCTCAGTTATGATACTCTCCTCCATTATTTCATGACTTACTGCTGCCATTGTAAATATATAAAAAAACAAACACAAGCATTCCATTTAATATTTCATTTACTGTTTACTGCTTTCCACAGGTGCAACATTAATGGCAGCAGGCAAATAGAATCGACTTTTGTGAATAATGCACTATAATAAGCCTCATTTACATAGAAAGGAGATGTGCTTGCTTTTTAATTATTTAATTTAACTACATATGCATGGCACAATGCAAGACGGCTGTAGACAGTGCCTGATTAAACAGGATTGCGAGCGGTTTGTGAATAACAGAGGTTTTTGCTCTAAACTACTATACACAGAAATGAACTGTTAAAATACTCAATGTTCTCTGTTAGCTTCATTGGCAATTCTTCTGGTGCACTGTTTATCATTGTGCTAATCTCAGTTCCTCCATGAGGGCCCCTCATCAAACTGTTTACTCTCGCTACAACAAATTACTTCCAAGAAACAGGAAAAAAGTAATTGCCCTCGCACCATTGACTTTCATAGTTATTTACTGCATCAAATAATGTGCAAATCCTGTATTCTTTCTCTCGCAAATTAGCATGGAGGTGGCGATTAGCAAAATCCTGTTGGGCCATGGAATACTGGAAGCCAATTCATAAACCTGGATATCAGCACCGTTTGAAGGGCGGGGGCCACGCTTGAACAATCGGTTATGCAAGCAAGACGGGTCTTGCTACACCAAGATGCATCTGGACTGAATTATCGTCAACCTGGACCGTTCATCAACATCTGTCAAAGGTTAGCCATAAAGGAAAAAAGGCAGTTCCTGTTGAGGGACTGCAAAGTAATCTGGGAGTAATTTAGCCGAGGGAGTCAAAGGAGTCTTGAGATTTACAGGCTAGAGAACGACTCAAACGCGGTCTGGTGTTTACTATGGGTTGCTTTGATTTTTTTTTCAGTCAAGAAGCATGTTATATTTGTTTGCTGTTGGAAACACTGAAGTTTTGTTCATAATTAAAGATTTTATTGTTAGATTTTAGAAAAATACAGCTAGCATTTATAGTCTATAAATATACGGCAGCAGATGAGGCATGGGTGGATTCAAATTCGTGGTATGATGAAACCTATATTTTCTCTCAGAAATGAACAAATTACATTCAGATTCACATTAAATTTCTAACATTACACTATAAAAAACGATAGTTCGTGCCTCAAACTCACGCTGTTGGTTGGGCTAATGCTGCTATATTAGCTTCATCACGATATTGGTACACAATGTTTTGACAATGTCATAGAGCCGAAATGTTTACATTGTTCAGGAAAACCATCTTATAAATGGTTTACTTATACTGTAGTTGTTCTCTATGAACATCATGCTGGGCCAGGAGAATGGTATTTTAACTTTGAACAAAATGACACAAACAACCTTTCAAACATCTCTACCACGTAGACAAAACACCTCCCACAGATTCAGTCACGGTGTGTTTACAGGAAGAAATGGAAGCACATGTTCTTCATGGCCAAATGAGTAGAATTACACATCTGGAGAACTCTTCAAGCTGGGAGGAACTGTGGTGTGACGGCACAGGACAAATATTGAATTTCACATAGAGTTTAAACTGAGACAATGTCACCTCAGACCGGGTGCAGCAGGAGACATGCAGACTGTCTTTCAGAATAAGGCTGGGCTGAACAGCACCGCACAAGATAACAAGGAGCTTAGAGTTCATATTGTATAGTCACATCAACAAATGACAGAGAATTATCTTCACAAAGAGTCGTGGATATCAGTTCCCTTTCTATGTTGGAAATGAAAGGATGAAACAAGCTAGACCCCGAGTGCTATGTTTCTGTGAGGCTTGATTTGGATAACATCCTCAAAAACATACATTACGACAGAGCCAGACACCCAAACCACTTCTGGAAAATAGCTGTTATTTACGGTCCCTAACCAAACATCTGAGCTTCGGTAAACAAAAAAAATAAAACATCCAAAATCACCAGATGAAAATATCAGCCATTTAAACTCATTCAAATCATTCTGCAAACCCTAATTTAAAATCTGCAAAAGTTTTCTCATAAATATTTATTAAAAAACACAATCCACTTAAAAAGTAACATACCATATTTAGCGTACGGGAAAAAATTATTAAAATGCCAATGTTGGTGTTAAACCACATCGTTCATTCGGCTTTTGTCCTTACAACAAAGGAACAAAAATCTCTTAAAATAACTTGTGTGCTGTGTATGTGTGCATCTGTGTGTAAAAGTTGAAGCGAGTGGAGATTTTTTCAGTCTGTGCACATTCTGTGATTGTGGGTTGAAGAGACAGAAATGTCATTCTGTAACCTCTGGGTCTGTGGTGTCCTGTCAATTTTAGATATGAGAGATCCTCCTTCTGCCTGTGGATATCAGCTAAATTTAGCACAGGACGAGAAAATGTGTTACTTTAACCAAGAATTTGCTGGTTTTAGAACTAATGGCAACCTGCAATAGATATTTAAAATTGTAGACCTTCTACATTCAGTGGTGGTAAGTGATAAAACAGCCCAATATCTACTGGTCAAAGTGACTTGTGGAGTCTCGGCTGGGTTTGGAGAGCATTAGTAATCACATGACATTGAGAAAGTTCTTTAGTATGGTTCTATTACTTTTCTGACAAGTGAATTACAATCTGTTATTACTTCCCAGAATTCCCATTTAACGTTTTCCATTCCAAGTCAGTCTCGGAGGGGTTAGACCAAAGATTTATCATCTCAATGGGTTGCCATGAATTCTGCATTGCATAGTACTAGGATGGGTCGGTTTCTCCAATTTTCAGTTAATTTCCTGATAGCAGCAGCTCACAGCAGCTAATTTTTGTGATAAGACTATTAAATATATATTGCTTTCCTCTAGGGAGCTAGACTTAAGTAATATTAGATCTTCGAAAGTATCAAATTAAATGAAATGGAAATTACCCCATTATGCACCATTGATCCAGTCTATCATTGAGAATACTCTATGATGAGATGGGGAAAAAAACTACGGCGTTTGTTTGGTGTGCAGAGTCCATTAATAGACCTTCAGGGAGTTTATTTATAATGACAGTACGAGGGTATTTCATTTAACTGATTTTAGAAACAAGCCAATGACACCTACAAGCACAACATCGCTTTTTAAATCATTCTTTTCCAATAATATAATCATTTATCTTAACTCAACAAAGCGTTTAAACAATCTGTATCACATATCTTAAAATAAATAAGGCTTAGTCAACACCTTGCAGTAAAGACAAAACATAGAAGCACTAGTAAAAAAATCCTTTAAAGGGTAACCTGCTATCAATGAAGTTATACCACATTTGTTTACAAGTGATAATGTCTTTTAAAAAGACAGTTAACTTTAGAAATAATTATTACTGTGAATTAAAATGTATGACATAAGCTGAGATATCTGATATTTGAAGGTTTGTATTAGTTGCATCGTACAACATTTATGAATTAAATGCATGTGTCAGTGTGCACAAAACACACTCTCCATTTTTCTCTTGCTATCTCACCATCATCCTAATGAGATTACACCAGTGAGCAACATCCCATAAGGGGGCTGGGTTACAGTTTTATCATTATAAGCAAAGCATTGACAATACATTACAGTGTCTGTTTTGCACATTCCACAGGTAAATAAAGGCTAATTAATTACAATAACAATTCAAATCTATTAGTCTTGACTACTAGATTACTTAGGTCATTGAACTTTATTATAAGTACTTTTGAAAAGGGTGGCCAAGCATTTTATTTCCCTAATCTATTGTATACTGTGTTTTGAAGAAAATACAGAAATGTTTTTTTCAGTTATTATCAGTTGTAATTTTATACAATCAATGAATTACAGAAAAAAAATAAACAGTTTTGCTAACAACAATTTTTTTTTATTAATGTTTAGTGTTTCAGGGATATTTTGTTCTTTATAATTGTTTTACTGTTGAAATGTAGCTCAGAAGCCATTATAAAGCCTATAACAGCTAGTGTTATTTCATGGCAGGTTCTCCTGATATTGGGGCATTCAGTAAAAAGTCAATGTGTGTTCAACAAACTATCAAAATTTTATTTTTATTGTGGCATCCACCCCCTAAACGACTCCTTAGGATACTTTGCTGAATCCCTTAGACTAAACTAATGTCAGGAATGTCTGAATACGTTCTTGGTAAACTGATGCCCTTATATCAGCAATGGTACACAAGCGTTGACCTTCTCAGCACTCCAGGAAGAATGCATGAGGAATGTTAATAGATATTGTGTCATATATTAGGGAACATACAGACAGGTAGTGCACTATACTCGCACCGCTTCCTCATGCATCATATATTCGCGCAGAGGACACAAAAGATGGATGAAGGGACAAAAGTTTGGCGCAGTGATTATAATAAACGATGGAAAAGCCACGCGCTCCCGTTACAAAGACGCGTGCAAAACCGAAGATCGCACAATGAAACCCAATGGAGACGCGAGGGACCTGTTAAAATGTGACCGAGAGGATGAATGTACGCTTTTCACGCACCCTCCCAGTGTCTGATCCGAACGCACGCGGACATGCGAGAC
>JAZGTK010004779.1:0-23721 GCA_036877625.1 Ambastaia sidthimunki
GTATGACAAGGAAAGAAGAATATCAGTCCATGCGGTTCTTTTGGATGTGGTTTCCCATGAGTGCGCATGAGACTTTGTCAATCTTGTGGGACAAAGAAACGAATGTTAAAAAAGACAACTCAATCTTGTATGCTTGCTGCATATTGTATTAATGTAGTAACTATATTAATTTGCAAAACACTAAGAACGAGGGTTTGATTCCCATGGGACACACTAAGAAAAGTTTACCTTGAACACACTGCATAAATCAGCCAGAATCAAAAATGTAAATGGAAGAAAACAATGCAGAAAGTCCATTTTTCAAATGCCTCTTTACTGAAAGCGCACCTGGTTTTGGCTAAGTGAAACAATTTAACGGTCGGTGGTCTGCGCATGTGTGTGTGGGCCACAGTGAACCTCAGAGAACTCTTTCTGTCTTATCACCTTTCACACACCTGCTCAGAATCACACTGGTAATGAACAATGTATGGACTGATTGAATGTGTGTGTGTGTCCTAATACATTAGCATGTGATCCTGCACGTTGTACATTAGCATGTTGTACATTTGGCACTATTGCTTGCATCTAATAACTAAATCCAGGCCATGAAATATTTGGTTTGTATAGCAGCGAATGGGAACGCATAGAGACCCCCACCCCTGGGCCCAATAAGTCTTTTGGGTTGCGCTTCCTGCCTCCCACTGCTAGCTGTGTGTGAACAGGGTAAAATACACCTCAGGCGCATCTCTTCCACTTTTACAAGAGTGCAGGAGTGATGAAAACAGCCAGTTTCACACCAGTGCAGCATTCATTTAGGCAGATATGCCCTGAGTCTGGCTTAACTGGTATATTTGATTGATGATTGTTCATAATAACAGATTAAATGATGCGTTCAATTTCTAAATCTAGAGAGCAAAACAAGACAATATTACAGCAATTTGTAACTGTTTTACATTTTAGCAAATTGGTGGCTAATGAATTTGTACAGCCTCAATTGTACAGTTTTGTATGATTTTACGATCTGCTTTTGCCCCTGTGACGGTTAGGCCTTTTATGTTTGATTTTTATTTGTATGTTTTGTCTGTTTGTATGATTTATACCGTACAAATTCATACAAAATTGCCATCTTGTACAATAGTTACGTTGTCCCATGAGATCAGGTTGGATATAATCCAAGAAGCTATATTATATGTATCTGTCAAAGTGAAGGCTAACTTTCTTTCTTTACTAGAAGCATCTTTTGGAATCATTGTTTTTCTTCTCATTTTTGTGTTTGTTTGTTCAAACTTTGTCAACATGCCATGTTGTTTCATCGCTCTTTTATCCCTGTCTTCTCTTCCTCCCTTTCCTATACTAGCAGTAGTGAACATTAAAGCTAAAGTGTGTAATTTCTGCACCACTAACCTTACCAATTGGAATTGCAAACAGTTTCTGAACTGTTTTTCTAAACACTCCCCAACCTTTGTTTGTAGTTGGTCAGACAAACTGATCATCCTGTCCCAAATGTGACCCAAATTGTTTGTTCAAAAATGTTTCTCGTTGCTCTACAACAAGCTGAAGTGTATATATTTTTAAAAGAAATAGTTCAATATTTTTATTCTATCATTCTGTCATACTCAATTTTTTTTCTTCTGTACCACACAAAAGAAGATATTTTAAGAAATGTTGTTTTTTTTTTTACCAACATACTTCAAAATATCTTCTAGTCCTTTAAAGGAACAGTTTACCAAAAATGAAAAGTGGCTGACAGCCTCAGTCTTCATTCACTTTCATTCTGTAGAAAAACGAACAGTCTAAACATTCTTTAAATTTTACCTCCTGTGTTTCTCAGATGAAAGTAAGTCATGGGTTTGTAACAACATGAGGATGAGTAAATGTCAACAGCATATCCATTTTTCGGTGAACTGTTCCTTTTAAATACACACTTCAAGCTGTTGTAGGGCAAATAAAATGTTGAAATCTAATAGATATACTAGAACCCTCTTTTGAAGCAGTATGTAAAATGATCACAACAAACTATCCCCTTTATAAACCGTGACATCTGTGAACCATCCATCTATTCATCATCATCTCCCCGATTCATCTAGAGTTCAAAGAGCATCATTCCCCATGACCCACCCACCTCCCCATATCTCTCTTTCATAGCCTGCTGGTCTCGCTCTCATTAGAACGGTGAAGACTTGGGCTGCTGAATATGTATGCTGCTCGGGAGAGGATAGGAGGATCCTGGATTAAGAAATGAAAGAAGAGACTGCTGGGTCTCTGATGTTGGCCGTGACTTCCCATGATGGCGTCTGTCTGTTCCCGTCACATTGAAGCTCATTGTTTAGGGTCAGAGCCGAACTGCTTTCGCTGCTTCATCAGCGTGTCTCTCTGTCATTCAAACTCACGGGCTGTTCTGCAGGATAGAGAAAGACAGTCACTTAGAGGCTGACCTATTTACTGCGTGCATCAAAAAAACACACACCTTTGAAATGAGCAATGCAATAAAAGAAACTCAAACATTTTTTTTTTGGGGTTGTTCTTAAAATTTAAAGTAGCCTAAAAAACAAAGTAACCGTAAAACAAAGTAGCCTGAAAAATATAATGTACTTTGTTCAAACTGTGTTTTTAGATAATTCCACCCTTAGGAGTTTTGTACAATGTATTCATTTTAGAAGAATGTATGATTACTGATAGCAAATTGGTCTTCATTCTTTTTTCCTCTATCTGGGTTACAGGCACAGTCATTATGAATACATCAGAATAGTCTATGCTTTTGCTGCCTAAAAGCATTGGTATTTCTTAAAGGAAATGCAAATCTGTTTTTGTTTGTTTTTCTTACTTTAGTGACTATAAATGAGAGTGCTAAAATATATGATGTGTTCTGTACTAAAATCATATCTCCATTATTTTTCACAATAAGTATTTCACAATTATTAGAAGCTTAATAAAGCGTGAAGTAACCGTGATGAGGTGATATGCTGCTAAATTACTGTTTGCCCAAGAATGTTGAGAGCCAAATAGAAGCTTAACAGACTCTCTCGCGCACACACACACGCTCTTGATTTGGATGTTTAATCCAAGTTTAATCTGGTTCGTAGATGCCACGCTGCATCTACAGTTTTTGCTTCAAACGGAAGCTAATCTCCCTCGCTCTCATCCGAGCTCTCTTTATCACCACACACACAGACTCGCATCTCTCTAATGCGCATGTGGAAAAAGAAAAACTGATGCACACATGGTTTGGGGCATTTATGAGTACTAAATGTTCATGTACACGTTTTCTGTGGGTCTGTGTGTGTTGTGCTGAGCCTCAAGGTACTGTCACTGTCGCTAAAGCAGCTTGTTATCTTATGACATTCATCAAACATGTAAACACACACACAATAAAAAATGTCTGAGTCAGCCGAACACCACATCCACACTGCGAGTGATGTGATGGGACTGGAAAGCCCATCATATAATCATCCCTACTGCAAGCATTTAATGTTACTTTGTTAGTAATGATGGGCGTGTCCTAGTTTCATAGCGTCGCAGCGCATGCGCGTCAAAAGGTCTCGGGGTCGACCATGTCCTGATGTTGAGATGTTAAGAACACATCAAAGTACGCAAAGCCCGCAAAGTACTTAAACGAATTTCGAATTTGTTTTCTAATTTTGAGTTTAGCAGAAAGATGCTGAAACCCTGACGACAACTGTGTGTTAATCTTAAAGAAATCAGGAGGCTTCTCCATTCACATTTCAGAGAGCAGCTAAAGCTCAGTGGATTAGAGCGAGTGAGTGGGTTGACAGGCAGAGCAGAAAGCATTAACCACAGCGCTGGCAGTCGCACATCTACAGCTCTCTTCCCATTGTGTGCGTTAAGAGCATTATCATATTCTGCTTCTTCTCACTTCTAGCTGTACTGTTTCATCTTTCGCTCACTCTCTCTCTTTTTGCCCTTGTACACACACCTTTCTGTTCATTCTGTGAGTATTAGCTGCTTTGCTCTACAGCAACTTCAGCCGCAGATGTCCTTATCGCCTGCTGAGGCTGCACTCTTTAACTGCGCTCTCTCCTTTCAACTTTCCTTCTCTCTGGTTCTTTTTAAGGTCATACCTCCTTAATGTAGACCACAATCAGCATTATTCACTAAATAAACCAGTTGCAATTTTTTACATTTTGGTTGTAAAAGTAGAGAGATGATGAGTCACAATGCAAGCTGGACTCAAACCCATGTTTCCCACATGAGCACATGCTTACCATTATGTCACTGACAAAAATTGAAACGCTGGATGGAAGTAGATTTACTTGTGTTTTGTCTCATGAAAAGTGTCAATAATTAATCACATGTCCCTTTATAACCCAGTATGTTGTTAAACTGATTTTATGCATACATCTGATTGTAAGTTCTTATTGGTTGTGCTGCATTCGAATCTGTTTCATGTTGAGTCTTTAATTCTGTTGTAAAATCACTGTAATGCAAATTCTCTCATAGCTTGTTGTTTCAGCGCAGTCTTAACCCTAGTCTTATCTGTTTTGTGTTAGATTTTAGACAATCCCAGGGATTTTATTTCTGTTTCATGCACCACAGTTCTCCCTGCGAAACCTTCAGCCTGACTATATAACATGCACTACATTCACACCTTGGTGGTGAAACAGATTTTTCTGCACAGAGGATACACAGCTTTTCTATATTTGTCTTAAAGTTAAGGTCAAAGTAACACATTTCGAAATCCAAAAACATTCACTTTGAAATGAAAGCTATGAATAAAAGCATTGCTTATTTCTAACCACTCTGAAGGGAAGCCAAAAGAAAACTGCTTTGACTTTAGAATGGCAGGGGTCTTTCTTGATGGTGTAAAAAAAGATATGTCTTTATGACTTCACACCCTCTTGTAGGATCTTGCTTTGAGAGGATCATAAACTACTAAAGAATGGTACAACTTACACCTCGAAAGGCCATTGAAACATTTCTGTGCTTCTGTAGATGATAGTGGACTCGTAATTTCACCTCCACTGTGCTGTAACAACACAACACTTAAAAGAGTAACAGAATTTGTGCAACATTTACAGCATGACATTTCTGCAACTATGCAATAAAGCATGTCAATTTGTGTTTCTCACTCTTCATAAGAAATTGAACGAACAGATGCACTGGCCACGTCGGCAATGTCGCATCTGTGATTGAGGGGTGCCCTTATTTACAGTTTCCACTAAAGCCGGCTGGATTTGTAAAATAGGCTAACCTATTCTCTCCTGTGTAATGTGTAATCAAAGCCGAGGTGAGGGAGCAAGCAGGATTCTCATAGATGGATTAGGTCGGCATATTGAATTGAGAATTGCAGGATGGAAGGAAGTGAGGCAGATTCGATGAGGTGATGTTTTATGTGTGCGTATCCGCCTGAGGTGGTGTCACTCGGACAGGTTTTATAACATGTGGGTTGAGGTCTGGTGTGTGTGTCTTTGTATGATGGGTCTGATTGGGCCACTCTTCCTCTATTATAGACCAGTTCCCTCCACCTCACAGTCGCATCAAAGACTCCCATATCCTGTCCCACACTCACGCCCCATCCCCCCAGATTTAGCACTGTCTGATAATCTCAAGCACATAGAGCGAGCGTGCATGTGCAAGCTTTGTATTGGCTGCCTGGGAATCCTTTTTGTCAAGAGTGGGACTTGTGATGAAAAGTTCCACTTAATTCAAAGACAACGTCAGTAAACATCAAATAGCGAAGCAATCTTTAGTTGGAGTGTTGTCATTTTTGGGTTGATCAGTCAAATAGTCTGTGTACGAAGTGGTAAGGGGTGAGGGGAAAAGGTTGCTTGTGTTTGCGTGCATGCTTGTGTGTATTTATTTTCCCGCCTGTATTGGTACAACTAAACAAGACTCTGCATGTTGGGTATTTGAAAGCAGCTGCCATAAACACAGTCTGTATCCTGAACAGGACATTCTTGGACATTCAGTTTATTGCGTCAGGCTGGTTTGTCTGAAGATAAAAATCACACCGGTGCTGTGGGTTTGTTTGATTTCTCTTTTTTATAACTTTTTTCACTTACTTTGCATTTTGTTAATCTAGTTTGGGACATTTTGATGACTAAACATTAATGTGTTCTGCTATGCAAGTGTGTGTGTGTCTTTGGTTTTTTTCAGAAATGCTGTTTGGCTCTTTGACAAACTGCTTTATGGGTTAAGACCTTTGGACAAAACCATTGTGTAAGAAAAACACAGACAGCATTTGTAGTGAACATTATTGTTTTCCTGTTAAAATATCTAAGCATCTTTAAAACAAGATACTGTTATTTTACCAATTTTGTGTAAGCTATTAAGTTAAGCTTCTGAAACTTCTTATTTCTTCTTCCCTCCTTGGCAAATAGTTTCTTTAGCAAAACTCTAAGTAATTTTTTAAAGTAATTTAGCGATAATGAGCAAGTGAACAAGAAACAACAATTTGTCAATGGGGTGAGAAAAATAAACTTAATTTAACATACATTCTCTAAAAAACAAGGTTTTATATCCTGCACAGTTTGGTTTCAAACAAATTATTATAATTTTAGAAGGTTTTAAAGATATTTTTAGATGAAAACAAAACAAAAACACTGATTGGGACAAAGATTTTTTTTGCAGTGTGCTGTCACTCAATACATTCCAACCCTGACCCCCACCCACCCACACACAGACACACACACAAAGAAAAAACGCAGACTCCTTGTCATAATTACAGACCTTTACTCTGCATGCTCCCCTCCCTCTTGTTTTAACAGTTAAAGTGAACTCACTGCACCCCTTTTTTGCATTGGGCGGTTCTGTCTGTTCTCACGTTCCACCACAAACCAAAAGAGTAAGAAAGACACTTTCGTGCAGTATAGAAACATAAGACAAACTGACTCTTCCCTCCGCCCTTTTTTATTTTGAGAGCATGAGTCTCGCAACCTCTAACCCTTAGGGGCCCCCTCGCTCTCTCTCTCTCTCTCTCTCTCTCAGCAACCGGCTGACCTGCACGGCTCTGGGTCTGGATGAAGGTTGACCTAATCTGTCTGGATGGGGGTCTTTCGCTTTGTCCTACTGTCTGCCCCCCCGCCACACACACAAAATTTGTGTCTGCTTTCCGCCACATTGCAGCCCCCTGTACACACACATGCACCGTCCTGCATGGGCCATTCAAAAGATCAAGCAAAACTGTAACTCTGAAACTCTGCACCGTCTGCTCATTCACAAACCTCAAGTGTTTTTCCCAGTGTCACTATTAGTGGTGATAGTGGAACTAATAGGGATCAGCACGGTTTGTCTGTCAGGCGGCTGTCTGGATGCAGTCTGTTTCTGGAGCTTTGCGTGTGAAAAGAGTGAGCCCTCATTCAGAACTTAGATAACAGAAAAGCAAACAAGGACATAGCAGAGGAATGTACTGATTGAACTCTGCTGTGCCGGCACGTCACCGCGTTACACTCCAGCCCACTTTGGAGCCACAACAAAGGAATATAATTTAAAAGAAGAGCTGATTTAAAAAGTAAGATGAGCTTAGAATACTTACCCCCCTTCCCAGCATAGGGTCGCTAATGGAGTGTCAGTTTTGCCAGAGAGGGTTCTGTCAAAAATGCGTGCATGGGGTAAATGCAAAAAACTACAAAAAATATTTTTCTTACTAAAAAAAAAGTAGCCTCCAAAATGTTGAGTCCTTCTTGAGTACAAAATGAGTTAACTTCCAGAATAAACAGTCTTTCTTTTGTAGATCTTTACAGTCTTGCACTCATTCGCCTCTTCTTTTGCACCAGAACCCGTACGCAAGCACAAGCAATCAGCCACAAAGCAATCTGTAGGTACACAGAGTGCTCAACCGGTCCCACACACACTCACAGCCTTGTCTCAGGCTGCTGGAATGGGCTATATATGACTGAGTTGATGGACAGCGGCACATTCTGTCAGGTGACAGACAAAAGCTCTTCTTATTGGCTGGCTGTGGCCAGCCCTGGGGCTAGAGCGCTGTGATTGGCTGCTTTTGAGGTTGCTGAAAGAAGAATCTCTCAGTATTCCAGACTACTGTTCTGGCTGGGGCAGTGCAGGACTGCTGCACTCTGTCAGTCTGACACTAATCATTGTGGAGAAGAGAGAGAGAGGGAGGTTTAGCTATTATGTAGAATAGTCAGAGCTGCAAATCTTAGCTGGCTATTTTGCTTCAATAAAAGTGTCAAGAAGTGAAGTTTAGGAAACAGGTTGTTGGTTGTTTGCTAAGAGGCAGCATATTTAGTTCAGGGGCATATTTCAGATTTACTGCAGGAAAACTCATGTTATTTTATTGTTTCTTAGACGTATTCATTCCTCATGTTCTAAGTTAAAAAATATTTTATAGCGAGTAAATCTTCCCTCCTAAGTGGATATTCTTAACTCGGTGTATAACTCAGTATATTGGTATGGGCCAACATAAACATAATTTTTATGCATTAGTTTAAATCACCAATGTTGGATGCAGATAATGTTAGAGCTTGTTTGTCTCAATTTAAAAAAAGCAGTCTTTTTATATGCCATATTTAAACATTATATAATATTTTATACTATTATATCATATTTTAAACTATTTTCTGTCCTTACTACATTTTTCAAACATTGAAATGCTTATTGAAATGCTTAATGTCTTATTTTTGAATTGAAGTTTTATTGTGAACACACAAAAAATGTTAATTTAAACTATTATTTATATTAATTATGTAGTATTGTAAAAATGTACAAATGTGAATAAAGATAAGAAATTGTTGGTCACAAAACAAATTTGTTACAAATTTCAGAGCATAAGGACTAAACAATAAACCAAAAAAAGATTATTACTAAGGTTATTAAGTTATTAAAAATGTTAAAGGTTTCTCTAGAGAATGTGTTGTTTCGCATTGGTTAACCATTCTAACCAATCACAGAGATGTCAGTTGAGTGTGTGAATGCAGCAGCGAGTATTTTAACTGACCCTTCAGGCTATGTCGGTAAAAACCTGTTTGAATGACCACCTTCTTAGAAAAAGATGTGTGTTATGTGCTTTATGATGCACTTAAGAAGTCAGTTGACATTCCTAAACCTTTAGAATAAAAAATAAATCATAGTTTAGATAGATCGCCAAATAGATCGCTCACTTGTAATGCAGTTTGTCTAGCGCCCACTATATGCTGCAAATGAGCACCAAAGCAACAAAACTAGAACACTCACAATATAATGAACATAGATAATCTGATAACACTGTCAGGTATTGATGTATAATAGGAAGGGATTAATAACTTTAAACATAAGTTCTATTATTAAAATATTATTAATTGTGATTACAATATTAAGGGAAATAATCGATTATGTATATATTTTTTTTAATTGGAACTATGGTCCAAAGATGCCCCTTCACACCAAAATGTGTTTTTGGTCTTTTTCCCTCATTCTAATTTATAAGATGCTATTGTTTTCTGTTGCTAATCAGATGTTTAGGATAAGGCGGCAGTGACTGAAAAAGTCGTATCTCTGGGGTGATGCGGAGCGCCATCATGGTTTATTCACTTCCATCTACCCTGCTCGGCGGTGACGACAGCGACGCATAAACCAGCGCCAACCGCTTTTATTCTTATATGATAACATCTTGCCCACAGACATGTAGCTCCTTCTCCTCCTCTTGTTCTTCTGCTCTCTGTTTGTTCTTTTTTTGTTCCTAGTTGGGATTGCAGACTCTGTGTTGTGGTTTCAAAAAAAGCAGTTTTCTCTGTGGATCGGAGGGTTGTCGCCATGCCTTCACGTCCAAACTCGTGTTCATATGCATGAGCTAGTGGCACGGCAGGCAGTCAGATGGAATAGATGTGAGTTGTGCCCAAGATGGCACCTCGATGCCCCGAGCATAAACAGAACATGAGTGTGGATGAGCAGGGCCGAGGGGCGGGACAGGCGAACCGTAAAATTATCTCGTTAGGATCTCCTGATTGTCACATCCGACTGAGGCTGATGCAGGGAGATTGCTACGTTTGTTTCAGCCGCCTGGCTCTCAGTGCGTTGGCCTTATTCCGCTTCTGCATGACTTGGTAGGGCATTAGATCTTCACTCAGACATGCTTCTTCTGTGCTTTCTGACACAAGGATTCTCAATTAGGGATGTGCAAGACTATGTATTTTCAAAACCAACTAGTCGTGGGTTGCCCGGATGATTTGATGATTAATCGATCATGAGGAAACCCTGTAAAATTTGGTTGTCTCGGGGTTACCTGAGCTCAGGCTGGTGTGTTTCTAAGGGGGCGTTTGCGTAACATGCGTTCTTTTGTTCAAAGACAGATAGACGAAACAGAATGAAATAGAGTCTCAAGGTGCATTTTTAGAAGTTGAACTGTTTATCCTGATATGCCTTAAAAAGCTTGAGGTGGTCCGCTTAAGAAAACAGAGACAGGACACAAAGTTCAAAAACGTCTGTCTGAGTGTGTATGGATGTTGTGAAGGTGCTTTAAAGGGATAAATTTGTTCTAAACTGTGCAGTTATTTTTTAAAAAACACACCTATGAAGTAGTTCCAGATCTGTTGACTGCATTACAGTTCCATATTACTCTGCCAAGTGAAAGCCAACTTCAAAGGCTTCATTATGGTGTTTTATTAGAGCCAAAAATCACGCGCATAAAAACACTGCATGTATGCGTGATACAAGCGCACAGAACACGTTCGCTCAGTTCTGTCCGCACTTACTTGACTCTTTCTGTGTGCTCGCTGTTAAGTTGACTTTTGAGACTCTGGAGGCTGGACATTAACCGATGTCTCCGCTCCTTTGATTGGTCACAGTCTCTGGCCTGTCTCTTACCCTCTGACTGTTTATATGTCCACATAAAGAGGAGAATTACATGGATATCTACAGATTCAAATGAAAAATTACACTTTGGGCACAGGAGTTAAGGTGAGCTACATTTGATTTCCATTAGCTGTTTATGGTATGTTTAGTCAATGTATTCATAGACAATGTACTGCAAACAAACATGAGGTTTCATGCTAGTTCACTTTGTCGTTTAAAGCTAGTTTAGTTTAGTCTAGTTTAATTTACTGAAAAACCTTTATAATGGCTAAAGAAAGTCCTGCCTCCAGAGTCTCAAAAAGTCAACAGTGATCACTTAGAGTCAAACAAGCACAGAGAGAGCCAAGTGCATCATGCAAGTCCTCGTCACATTCCGTGCTTACACAACTGCATTTTCTGTGTGTGGATACTGTTTTGTGTGTTCGTACCTTGCACACGCATGTGTTTTTTATGCCCACAAGTTTTGGTTCTAATAAAATGCCATACTTAATGCTTATAATATAAAAGGTTCCCCAAAGGGGAAAAGAACCATTTCTTTCTTACTTTTTAATAATCAAAGACATTTTTTCACTAAAAAAGAACTTTTAATACAACAGAAAGTTTCTGTGGATGTTAAAGATTCTTTATGAAATAATACAGCCTATAATGTTTCTTCTATGGCTTCGTTTAGCACATTAATTTTTATATTTTTTTGCAGTATACTGCAAGCACGTGCATGCTGTCTCTCTTGTTTATTAATGTATGTCAATAGCTCAAGCCGCAATTACTTCTAAAATTACATTTTAAAATTAGCAACAGGGGCTTAAGATAAGATGGGTAAGAAATTAGTCTTACCCACAGATTAGAGCAGGTAAAGAACACAAACCTGACCAATGTCTTGAAATGAGACATCCGAACAATGCCTTGTGGTGACCGTGCTATAGGCAAAAGAATTGGAGCATTTTTATTTATTATTAAATTATTAGAAAATAATAAACACTCTGTTTTGCGTTTGTAGCGCTCTGTTCCACCCTCAATACCACGACTGAGGTGAGACCCTTGAGCAAGGCACCAAACCCGCAATTGCTCCCCGGGCGCCGCAGCAAAAAGGCTGCCCACTGCTCTGGGTGTGTGTTCACTACTGTGTGTGTGTGCACTTGGATGGGTAAATGCAGAGCACAAATTCTGAGCATGGGTCACCATACTTGGCCACACGACACTTCACTTCACTGATGTGAGCAATTTCAAAAAGAGGCGTGGCCAAAATCTGTCATGAAAGTAGAAAGGTTAAATGATGCCTCTGTGAAAAGTAGTGCAGCCAAAGTGGGAACAAAGGCATCTGGATCTGCTATGATAGGCTTAGCACTTGCTCTCTCCACGTACACAAAAACAACATCTGGGCCATCTAGGGCAATTCTGGCCACATGTGCAGCCTGAGTGAAGCAAGCCTTCTAATAAAGTATGTAATCTCTGAACTGCTTTTGTTTTAGATCAGAATAGGCAAAGAATTGAAGTCTTGAATGCTTGTTATAATAACAGATTTGTAAAACTGTAATTTACAATTTATGTTTCTAAAATTTTTCCTTTAAATAAAACTAAAATAATGGACTGAAAATTTCTGTTTGAGGCTTGTTTCTTCAAAAAAAAAAAACTAAAACTGGTCCTAAAGACATTGGACGAGTTCCCTTACAATGGTTTGGAACGAATGTTTATTTTCGCATTTTAAGGTTCATCTTTAATTAAATCCCTCATTAAAAAGAAAAAAGTAGCAACTTAATGTGGGTTGGTTGACATCTCTTTCCAAACTCATTTAAAACTTTAGGAGCATAAACAATAACAGAGAAAACTGCCCATTTCACTGTTTGCTGGTTTCCCATCAGTCAATTCTTATTTCTCAATTTCTGCCAATCAGAACACCGCTCAACCAAACAGCCGATTCTGACATGCTGTACACATACTGGCAGAGAGAACTAAAGTTGAGCTGGTTTATTTTTTAGTTAACTCAAAATTAGTTGAGTGGGGGAGGGGTCAAGACTCAAATTTTCCTCAGAATGAACCTGTTGAACCCAAAGCAAACTCTAAAAGTGATTGTTCTCTTTGTGTGCCGCCCCAACTCAACGAAGGCTGGAGTTTGATTGGGCCTGTTTTTATAGCTGTGGAACGTTTTTGTGATTTAATTCGCTGCACTGAGATGAATTAGACTGGACTATGAGGATGTTTAAATTTGTCATCTTAGAAGCTTAAGAAGAGCATTTTGGATCATCTCTATGGGCTATTTTGCTTGTAAAAGTTATACTTAAGAAATTGTCTCCCCCAACCGGGCTAAATGTATTTAGTTGCTTCTTCTGAGTTATGGCTTCAGTTTTAGATTTTGGCACCAATGCTGGTGGTGATGGCTTAGGTGGCTATGAGAGCCACATGTCAAGGACTGAACCTGCCTGCAGAGAGCTAGATTAGTGCAGGAAACCCTCTGCTTACGGGATATTTTTTCTTAACTTGCCAATCACATCTTGCAGCGATTCACAATCAGGTTAACTGTTTTCTA
The DNA here is from genome assembly GCA_036877625.1 of Ambastaia sidthimunki. Taxonomy (NCBI): domain Eukaryota; kingdom Metazoa; phylum Chordata; class Actinopteri; order Cypriniformes; family Botiidae; genus Ambastaia; species Ambastaia sidthimunki. The sequence goes on from JAZGTK010004779.1 coordinate 13,250, forward strand.
ATAACTTCAATTATTTGTGGTGCCTGATGTTGTGATTTCCCATGCTTGGGGCTAGTAATTGGAGAACAGAATAAAAATATACACAAACTAAGAATAGGAAAGGATAAACTTTAAGCTTTCCAGGTTTGTAGCAGGTTATCTTGCCTATGCCCAATATAAACGGCTTACAAATACGGCATCTCTGTAGAATGGAATCCAGGTAAGAAGTACAATGTACTGATTTGACACGTGTGTAATGCTGCCATGGTTGATCAATCTTGAATTGGAAATTTCTGTGGGCGATTTAGTGACAAGGCCCACATTAAAGAATACACGTACCACACCCCTCATGCTGTTTCTTTCGAAATGTTTTGTACCATTCACATTGTACAAATTTATATGAAATTGGCACCATTGGAAACTTTTACTTAAGACTCCTGAGTCTCCTGTTATATGTCTTCTGAGAAAAAGACCCAGAAATCTCACACGTCTCCATTAGAGTTTTAAAAGAGATGTCAACAATGCCACAAACTGAGCTCATATGACTGTAATTATATGGTAAGCAATTTTAGGAGAAACATCTGAGACAAAGTTGATACTTAAATTAAACACAAATGAGAACTCCATCAAATCAGATGAGCTTTGAACGATCATCCTTGGTGCCAAAACAAATTTCCTCTGGCTAGATAGATATAATTTGGAGTTTATGGATTCATGGACTATTTTGGAATGTCATAGTAACAGCTGTGTTCTTGTTGTAGTTTTTAAACCTCATAAATGTTATCGGATTCTCAAACAAATCACATAAATGTAGTGTGAATATTGATATCTTAAAACTTCCTGATGCGGTATCATAAATTAGAGGATTGCTTCAGCATTACTTCCACTGCCAAAAAACACACAAAAAATATAAAAATGCAATAATAATGCAAACCTTCTTTGGACCTTAAATCACAGTGATTGAAGAGCTCATTAGCAACTGATTAGTAATTATAGCAGTTTTGATGGTTTTGCAAGGAATATATACAGTAAATATCTCTGCTATTGATAAAATATTTGTATTTTTTGTTATAAAATTGTTTTTAAAATCTCTTTAAATATGTGAAAGGTGTTTAAGGCTTAGTGCATAAACCTCTTCAGTGGCTGTGTGGAAAGATCATTTAAAGTTTTAAAAACATATAATGTTTATAGATTTTTTTTCCTTATATTTTTTATTTTGATGGCTTAACTGAAGAAATACCTCACAAACATGCAGCTGAGGAGAAAGAACGTTTAAGCATCTGTTGTGATTCTTTGATCTGAATGTTTCTACTGAAAAGTTTTTCAGTAGAAACATTTAGGACATGCCAGTCACAGCTGTTGTTTTCTTTAGTAAATGGATTGCATGTCTTTGATCTGAACTCACGTCACTTACATCAGTGAGGGTCAGATCATCATTTTTACAATTTGTCTTGTATCAGACCAGACTTAGCTTGCAAAAGCCAAATTTTACTTGTGTAAAACATGAATCCTAGTTATGGGTCATAATTATCACATAAGTGTCAGCCAAAGTTTTTATATATCCTTACTGTTCTTTTGGCAAATTATTTTTAAGATTAGTATATCGCCATTACTTTAAAAAGAAAACTAATTACAAATCATTTTGATTCTCTCATCTGTGACTGTAACTGGTTTAATTAAGAACCTGTTGGATTAGACTTTGGTAAACTGGTAAATATACATTTGTCATTGGTAAGTCTACTCCTGTCTTTCAGGGTTTGTATGTTCTCATGTTCAGAAACTTCATGATCCCTGACATGTTCCCCACCCCCAGCTAAACACACACACACACACTCACTCACTCACTAGGAACTTGGGGCCCCCTAACCGCATCCTGCAGCTGTCTCCCAAGTGACAGACTCTTTTCCAACAGTTTTCAACTGAATTACCTTTAGTTCAACAAGGCCATACCAGTCCATATCTAAAATATAGCAATTATCACTTATATTATCTTTGTTAATGAAGTCTAATGGGTGGTGTATGAAATCTAACCACCCATTAGACGATGATGGATGATGTATGAAATCTAACATTTAGATGGATTAATGGAAAACATTGCAACAATTAAAAGTAGTGAAAATCACCACATATATTTGCTTAGTTGTCATAAAAGACATCTAACAATGATTTCCATTTTTTAAAAATGGTGGGTATGTACACTCTTCAGAATAAAGGCTCCTAAAAGGTTCTTTGTATGGTTCCATATAGAACCTTTAACATTCACAGAACCTTTATGTTGCACATAAGATTCTTTGCAGTGGAAAAAGGTTCTAAAGTTCTAATTGTAAGAAAGGAATGGATATTTAGTGCAAAAACTAAATGTGTACAAGGAAAAGTAGTGCAAAATTAAAGTAGGATAAACAATAGAAATATAAATAAAATGTAAAATTATCAACAAATTTATATAACAGAACAAAGAATAAATATAAGCCAAACAATTTACATATGTTGGAAACATCAAATCAGGGCAGGTTGATTGTCTCTGATATTGTGGCAGGCTGGCATATATTGTGCTGCAAACACACGTGGACAAAATTGATGGTACCCTTCCATTAAAGTAAGAAAGACCCACAGTGGTCACAGTTTGTTTTGTTTAATGCTTCTGTTAAACCACAATTCAAAAGCAATGTCTGATTCTCATTAGTTTATTTTCAGTCAAATTTCATTAATCATTACTTTTGCCAGTTTCAAGTTATTTCAGTGACCACTGTGGGTTTTTCCTTCCTTAATAGATGGGTGCCATTAATTTTGTCCACGTGTAGCAGTCCTTGTGTTCTCCTAAAAGGATAGGCAGTTTTTTATTGTCTGACAGAGTTTTAAATGTGTGGTGTATATGCACTTTTACTTTGTTGATATGACAATGTCCAAAAATCTGTATTTTGTGCATTGTGGACACAACCTTTCTTCCTGTGGCAGCCATGTTTTCCTGTGTCTGGCTGGTTTGTGTAATGAGCTTGTGTTCCCTGAGTCTGTACTGGTCAAAGTGGCTCTCAGTTTTTTTGTCTGTAACTGTGAACAGATACATTTAATTTTAATTTGTTATTGTTTGAGTTTCCCAATGAGTGATGTAATTGTTTCATTTGTGCTGTAATTTGGTTGAATTTAATAAGCCTGACAGTATTGTTCTGAATCAGAGCATCAGTGTGATGAAGGTCAGAAGATGTTAGTGAAACGTCAGCACTGAAGCTCTGGAGCAGTTGAGAGGGGATTGGTTTCTTTGCTTAGCTCTTGGCATTGCTGGGCTTTATAGTGGTCACTGTTTTAGATGTTTTAGACCTTTATAATCAGTAGGTATTTGGCTCATTCTCCCTGCATGCATTATTTGCTGTGTACCGGTGTATTTGTAGGATGATTTACAGAGTTCTGCATGCAGGGTCTCAGATGTTTTTTTTCATTTGGTGAAATCTTGATTTTGGTTTGTCAGTAGGCCCCACACCTCACTGCCATAGAGAGCAATCGGCTTAATCACTGATTCTAATATTTTCAGCCAAATTCTAACTGGGATCTTTATAGGACATTGTCTCTTTATTGCATAGAAGGCAATGCAGGCTTTATCTTTCAGTTCATTCACTGCAGAGTTAAAGTTTCCTGTGGTCGTGATTTTTTTTTTAACACAGGTAGTATGATGTGTGTTATGTATTTAGTTCCTAATTTAAATATTGTTTGTGTTCCCTGGGAACTGGATCTCTGTCTCTCTCTCTCTCTCTCTGAATAAGTGGGAAACTAGGTCATGAAGCCAGGCTGCCAGCAGTGGCACTGTTTTGTCTCTCTGTCTTTTTTGAAGCTTAAATAGGCCTTTTATGTAACATGGGGGTGGGGGATAGATGCATGTGCGTGTGTCGCTATATGGATGAGAACTTCGCAGCGGCTCTGAAAGGAAAATAGTCTAAGGAATCACTCAAACTTTTCTTCCTGTTATGGTTACTTCAGTTCCTGGAAAAAAACATGTTTTACGTGCTTTGCACGTTTAGCAACCATACATCTGAAAATATTTGAAATAAGTGACTAGCAGCTTTTTTGTTTTTTTATCTTTAAATAAAAAAAATTAAATTCACATTTAAAAAAAATGCTTTTTATTATATATAGTGTGTTAACCACCATGAAAAAGTAATATTTGTATATTTTGTAAATATTATTTGTCTGTTAATGTTCTAACCTTGACATGGCGTCATGAAGGTGTACAGAGACTTTTTGTGATGATATTTTCTGTTTTGTTTTTCTTGCGATATGACAACAAAATGGATTACTTCCTGTTGTCTATGCCACACTGACTTAACTGAAATAACTGATTAAATAATTAAGTCATAATTTATTAATAATTAATATTATGCCAGACTTTTTCTTCAATACATTCTTTAGACTTTTAAAAATATGCTTAAACAGAAGAAATGCATTCAGGTCTATTGAAGACATTGACTCTATAACTTTCCAGTCCTATTGATCTACAAAATAGGGAAGTTCCCAAACTGACCATCCGCTTTATAATGTCCTAAAATTACATCTCTAGTCATGGTTGTGGAACAAACACAATCTCAAGGCATTCCATATTGACCAGATGTCTGACCCCTTTGTTTCCTGCTCAGGGAAGCATGTACACATCTGCATCCTTTTCTTGCGCCATCATTTTCTGCTGCTGCGCGTCCTAAGAATCGGAGACTTAATGAATGTTTTGACCATTTTTTAAACCTATAAACAAACTCTGACGTGTTAAAAAGAGAAGCTGAGGGGAACAGAATGCAGAGCTTTGATCTTCTACCGTCGTCTATTGCTGCAGCTCTTTGAACTGATTGCTTAGGGTCGAACATGTGGGTGTTGGGCATCTTAAGGGGGGTTTCCTGTGAAATGGACCCTCATGAGAGGTGAGCAAGGGCAAGGAAACCCCAGACGCCCCTCCTTTGGGTCAGAGAGTGGCAACACAGACATGATCTTTAGTACCTTTTGTTTTGTATTTGCTTTGTACGTAACAGGTGTCTGTTTGGACTTGCCCACCTTTGGAACAAACATACCCTTTTCTACTCTAGTCTGTCTGCTATGGAATTATTTTGTTTGTCCAACCTCATATGCCGGCTTTTTCAAATGAATTAACCACAAATTAATGACGCATTGTAAAGTATGTCATATGTTCCTGTAGAACATGGCACTAGCAACACCAAAGTCTTGGGTTCAGTTACCAGGGACTGTACAGATAAATGTATGGCTTGAATGCACTTTTAGTCGCTTTGGATAAAAGTTTCTACCAAAACCTTGTCAAGCTGCAATCGCTTATCCATGTCTGTCAGTCTGATTACACTAAAACTGAAGTTTGTTTTCAGTCTGTCTAAAGCATTTAAAGTTGCAATCTCTTAACTTTTTTATTTAAAATGAACAAAAAATTGTTACTAAGCAAGTACAGTGCAGATCACTGTTCAAAACTGTCTCCTTAGCTTACTTCAAATTATAAATGTAAATTTATAATAGTGATTCATAATTTAAACTGTCAGGTTTGCCTTGCGGTAAATGTCAGTTTGACATAATTCATCAGCGTGGTTACGTCACATCCTTAAACAGAATAAAAAAATATGAAGAGGACTCAGTTACTGTATCACATGTCTGGGTTCTGGGGGCGGTGGAGCGTTTGTTTGATCAATGTTAAAAATAACTGCACGTAACTTGCAATTTTGTTTTAAACAGAGATGCAGATAGAGAGGCAAAACTTACACATTTGCAGGTTTAATTATTGCTTTAATCCAACTGAAATCAAACTTTGTTCATGTAAGTGGGGTTACAGAGTTTAAAAATGCGGTCTAGAACAATAGTGTCCATTTTCATTTAATGCTGTGCAGTTGCTCGTGTAAACATATGGATTTAGCACACACATTCCCTTATTGATGCACTTGCAGCTGGTTTCTCCTTCAATCCAATTCCTTGGTGATTCATTAATGACTTGGAAAAAGAGGCCAATGAACAAAATGGCTGCCGTTTCCTTTTTCTGCATTTCTTTGAAGTGTTAATGAAGCAGCGGCCGCGTGATTAAGCCAAGATTGTTATCTGAGCCAGCGTACGTTTGTCTCATGTTCTGTGTGAAAGCGCAACAGCACGGCCAGTGTTAGCCGAGAGACTCTGGCTCCCTCTTTCTCTCCTACTTCTTCTGGCGCCTAAATTATTTGTCTGGTTTGGGAAAGCCCAACTCACTGAACAGGAAGAGGGTATTTTTAGCCTGAAGTTGGGGGTGTGAAGGTTTGAGAAAGAAAGACTTCCTCTTGAGACACTCCTCCTCCTCCTCCATTTCTCTTTATTTCCTCTCATCATTTTTTTTCTTTCGTCTCCCTTCTTGCTTTCTTGCGAGAATAATCTGAGTAAGGATGAGAGAGTGTGTTACTGGGTTACCCAGTTCTGTCACTTAGTGTGGAGATGCTCCTGCCTCATAAACTTCTAAAATGGTGTGTCATGATAGAACAGGGACTTTCGTAGGACATTTTGTTTATGATGCACTTTTGGTCTCTCACCATTAACTTGCATTTGGAATGGTTCACCCAAAATGAAACTGTTGTCATTATTTCCTCGTCCTCATGCCATATTAAACCTATATGCTGTTATTGGTTACTGATTAACACAAATGGAGAAATGTTAAATATATATTTTGTTTTGTTTTAACACAACAATTCCCAGTCACCAGTGAAGCTGTATGTGTGAGAAAAAGAAATTTCACTTGCATACAGAACCTCTTCAAATGTCATTCTTCATTACTCATAGGCTATTCAAACTTGCATTTACTTATGTATGGGGGAATTCCCCGCCAGAAGGTCATATGGGGATTGATGGATTTTGGGGGGAAACTTGTAGGAGTTGTAGAAAGACATTAACAATTATCCTTGCATTTTTTTGTAGGAGTTACTTCACTCAACACTTCACTCAGTTCAGTGTTTTTGTATAGTGTTTTTTCAATACACATTATTTCAATACAGTTTAAAAATCTCCCAGAAGATATCAACACATTAAATCCTGATAGAGAGAGAACCTTGTTTCTAAAACAGTCATTTATCTTCTGAGGTGTATTATATATACAGTATATATGGTGATTCACTCATGCTAATTATTAAACTTTAAATGGAAAGATTTTTTTTAAGATTTTTAAAGATTTATTAAGTATTTATTTGATTTCTTGATCTGTGTGGTTTAATTCACAAGGTGTGCAAAAAAATGTGTGCAATACCCACAATCCTGAGCTGAATTTCAGCCCTGGAGTATAATGCTCCTATTAGGAGCTGAATTTTAGCCCTGGTGTATTAAACTCTTATTAGGTGATAAATAATAATGTACTAATTATTATTTTATTAAATGTCAAGGAATAAAAGTTTGTTCTGTCGTAAAGTGAGGTCAATATCAAGAATGGGTCAGGGCAGCAGGGCCGTTCTGTACGCCATGAAAGTACCACGGTACATACCATGGGTGGTGTATCACATTTTATTGGATCGGGTCACACCCTAGTGAATACTGACTAAAATCTTTTCCTCACACAAAGCTATTATATGGTTTCAGAAGACTAGACATACAGCACACAAGTCAAGTGGACAACTTTTATTCTGTTGTAGTAGTACTTTATTGTTCTTTTGTAACTTGACAGCCATGGAAACCATGTTTCAACTTGTTTTAAGTGTGTGGCCATTCTTTTAAATGTTCCACATGCATAAAAGCATGCAAGCTGAAATCTCATGAGGGTGAAAAATAATGACAGAATTTTCATTTTGGGGTGAACTTTTCCTTTTAAAGCCACCAAAAGCAAAACCCACAGAAATGTTACGTTCTGACAACAGAAAATGTATTTTGCCATAGACATTTCACTTTCTTTGAGAGTTGCAAAGGTTATGTATTATGATAGCTGCCCTAAGTCATTCTAATTGATGTTGACAAAGTCTACAATGTTCTTAATATCATAAACTATGACGCATTTTCTTTCCAGAGGTAGTGATGTTTTAGGGGGACCTAAAAGATTGGCGCTTTCAGAAAGATGCTATTTTTCTGACAGTGAATTAATTATGATTGTTATGCTATAGTTGCCTAATGCTGGTGTGTTTCTCAGGACAGGGAAATAATGCACTACGAAAATAAAGCTCTACGAATTAATGCGATCATCACTCATAGCCACCTCGTATTAATGATGCAGGCAAGCGTGACATCATGATACATTGAAATTTTGATTTGTCTTTTCTCATTTATTCATTCTCATTTTTATTTCATCCTTTCTTTCCAATTAGCATAAAATCAGTGGTTCACAGGTTAAAGAAAGTACTGGGCTGTACAAAAAAGCACAGAATAGATTGTGAAAACAACACTACTGCATTCTGTATATATATATTGCAGCAAAGGGGGGGCACACGGCCGGGCATTTATTTGATGTAATATTATTTGACATATTGAGACTAATTTTTTGCCTACAGACCTAAACAGCTGTGGCCTAATTCTGTTTTATTTTTTCTCCCTTCACTCAACATTTTGCCTTGTAAGGCTGAGTTATTCCTGGCATATGCGGTTCGACAGAGTGCTGCGTTGTCATAGGCTATGACCACCCAGTGGACAGGACAGTAGCCTTAGGGTTAATATATGGAAGGGGGTCAAGCTGTGCCCAGAGGGTGGGCTCTGATGACAGTGAGGGAAAGAGGAAATGAACGAGGGAGTGTGGTAATCCAACTGTGTTTACATGTTCCTTCTCTCCTGTGCTGCTCAGTGTGCTAATCGGCGTGCCAAGTTAAATGAGCATTCGCTTATAAAATCTGTGTGTATATTTATCATTCTTTAGGGAATAAATAATGGGGTCAGCATCAGGGTCAGAACTCAAACGCGTTATGCGCAGCTAATGACTGTTTTAGCGATTTTGTGAGCCCCATTTATAGGTCTTAACGTGTCATGGGATTAAGTGGCTGTGTGTTTGTGTTCAATTTCAAACGCACCACACGCAAGGGATTATTTATATGAGGCTAAAATATACAGATGGCTGTAGTAGCATGCGTTACTATAGCTCACGTGAACAAGGTCATTGCACACAAGCATAATGTTGTAATGTTGTTTTTACAGGCCAGAATAGGCATGACTTGTTTGTCTAATTTTCTCTTTATTACTTTTTTCTGTTTTACCGGAAAGTCAATTTTAAAATCCATTGAGGTTAAAGCACCACAGCTAAAGTGAAACACAGTAGGGGAATAATTTTCACCAAAACTAAAATTATTTACCCCCATGCGGTTCTAAGATCTTTGAATAATATACAGGTTGCTTGTTTCCATATAGCTGCAGTGTATGGAGAATGGCACCATAAAGGTATCATAAAAGTTGCTCATGTGACTAGTTTGTTACATTCTGAAAATATATAATAGATGAGAAACCATACTTTAAATTGTCCTTTTTTTACTGAAGATCTTACCTTCTTGTGAGCTGTACCTCAAAAAGTGCTTCAACAAATTCAAGTCAGCGAGTTTAGTGTTTTAATGTTGATTTTTTTTTTTAATGCTTGAAAGCTTCAGTCTCCATTGTTATGAGCTCAATCAGGGTCATGGTTAACCAAAACAGCCTAATTATGCGGGGCTTTCATAAGTCTCCTTAGTTGACTGGTTGTTCGGGCCACCCACAGACTGGTTGATCTCATCAAAATGTACTACGACTGGCTGAGTCATAGTACATTTTGGTACAGAGACACAAGCGTTTTGTTTATGGTTACAGATCCAGTCAGATCTGGCTGTCTTGTAACACAGCTCATTGGTATCTTTTGTCAAGACAGCAGGCACATTAGCAGATACTGTTACATTTCTCTTCCAGACAGAAGTCCTCTTTGCTTCTGAGGGCTGTGCATACCTGTTGAGAACAAATACCTGTGTGGAGTGCTGCATACCAGCACTATCGCATGCAACAGGTTACAGCACGTCTAGTGAACTGCACCGAGCACAGCTGAGCACTTCACTGGCATATTGGAGCCAGACTGAGAGATATTGATATGTTTCATGAACAAAAATGAAAAAGTAGCATAATATCAACAAATGCAATAATAAAGCAAACAGATCATATAGTAATGTAATATTAAAGACCAAGAAATAAAGATTTATGGGTCCTATAGCAAAATGGAAAGTATAAACGCTAGCGTGGGAGAGGTTTAGCAAAGCTAACAAGGTCAGGGAACTGATAAAGTGTGTAATTTGAATGTCATTTTGAATCTGCCAAATGGATATAATGTATACGTTTACAAATGTATAATGTAAGATAGCTAAGGCAAAGAGTATTTTTGCCCATATGTATTATTGCTCTGCTCAAAATTGGTGCCTATGTGCATGAATGATACAAATTGTGTGCTAAAAAAAACATACATTACAAAGTTACATTTGAGCACCAGAATTTTATGGAGACTTTAGGGATGTTGACCTCTGAAATCATGGTTTTCCTGTTGCTCAACTGTAAAGTTTGTGGGTTCGATCCCAGGGAATGCAAGTACT
>JAZGTK010004780.1:0-23721 GCA_036877625.1 Ambastaia sidthimunki
GCGGCCCAGGTACGGGGCTTATGGGAAATGTAGTCTCTAATATTCGGGAGATGGCTCCCGCTGACGGCCACTAGAGGGAGCCACAGAGGCCGGATTCATGACACCTTTGTTTCAATTGACATCTCTCGTGTTGGAGCCATGATTCATGTTAATCCACTTGGTGCAACAGCACTCCAAGGTGTGATCACTCCTTTTTAACTGCAGATTAACGAGCAGATCTAATCTGATGCAGGTTGGAAAGGAAATTGACAGGGATAATTTTTTCCTTGGAATTGAGTGATTCCATATTTTTTTCCCTCTGCTTGGTCTAAAAAAAGTAACTGTTACTGACTACCACATTTGTTTTCTTGATTTCTTTTAGTGTTTCTTAAAGCCAGAAAGTTGACATTTGAAATGACTTTAGTTTTGTGTCATGTCTGTGACCTGCCTTTTTTCTACAAAATTAAACAACTGAATGAACATCCTCCAAGACTGGTGATTCCATCATTTTTGCCAGGGGCTGTATATGCAGATTGATATAGCATTACAAAATGCTGGATTAAAACACCAAGGCACAAAATCAAATCTTGTGCACATAAAAAGGTGATGGAAAAGGCATTTCCTGGACAATCGATCAAATGTCTTTTTAGGAATTGTGACTCCTCCACCCAGGGCGACTTGTTACAGAAAACTAATAGTGTCAGAAGTGCGTGTTAATAACACAAACAGTGGCTTAATTAAATAATTTAAAACAGTTTTAACTAAGGACTTTTGAACCTTGTATTAACTCATACCTTGTATTAAAAAATAAGACATTTAAAAAGATTTTTTGGGGAATTTTTTATTTCTTGTGCATTGCCTAGGGGTGGGCAATATGGCAAAAGATTTCTTATCATTTCTTCAAAAAGCAGAACGTGGAGATATTTTAATCATCCAGGATCAAAAATTGTCATATTGCACACCCCAAACACTGCCTAAAACACAACATTTAATATGTTAATATTCAAAGTATATCTGTGCGTGTGTATCCATACAATTTCTGGTTTTGGTGATACGACATCTGTACACTGCACTTCACTTCACTTGATGAGGCTGGGTGTGCCAAAAGTCTTCCGGTTTTGTCAAAGTCTTATCACAAAAAAAAAAAAAAAACGTAAAAAGGTCAAGATTTCAAGACTGTATCGCTGCAAAGTAAGAATTTTGTGACTCTTAATTAATTATAAGAATACTTCACCCATAAATGCAAAAACAATCATAAAGTTTAACAAAGACTATAGAAATACAAAGACGGTTCACTCCTATATTTATGAATGGGAGTCCCACCTTCTACATAAAAGAGCTAATCGCTAATTGGTAAAGTCTTTGCGTCACTGCAGCGGTCGTTAGACGCTAAGGTTGGAACTATGCATGCATACTGGCTGGCCTAGACTGAAAAACAAAAAAAGTTTTTTAAGCGCTATTTAAGTATAAGAAACAACATTCATGGTGAAGTTATTTCTGACTGTGTTGCTGATTTGAATTATGAATATCTAATTTAGTTGCGAGTTCAGGGAGCTGTTTTTGATATTTAAGGATTGCCCCATTCATTTAGATAGGACTTGGTCTTGTATGAGCTGCCTGGTGGCATTGCAAATATGGCCACCGAGTAAACAGCCTTTCCTTGAAAGGGACTTTTGTTTTAAGTTAAATCATTATCCACAGCTATTGTATTAAAAGGAATAACGATGATACTTAGTACAAAATATTTCATTTGTTGTTGTTAAATAAATCAATACATTTAATTACAGATCTTGTTGAGTCTCTCTTGTGTGCTTGCTTTGGTTCAGTAGATGAATCGATCAGTTCAATTGCCTGAAAAAAGTGCTAAAAAGAATACACACACATATATATTTATTGACTACTTATTTAGTAGGGTGAACGTATAAAGGTTAATACTTAGCAGTGTATTGATTTCAAATTAACTGTATGCAAAAATGCACATACCTTTGCAGATTTCTTTGGATTAGTTCGTAGGTTAGTGGCTTCCATACATGAAGTTTTAAAGAGAGCCTTAAATAGAAGCAGTTGTAATGTAAACAATGCACTGGAATGACACGTTTGGATCATAGGGTCTGATTACTGATGCAATTTACATGTTTAGTGACATATCATTTAATGACATTTCACATCTGTATGTTCTTTGTAAGCAGGGCTAAAACAAAGTATGCCTGCTAAAGTAAAAAAATTATATCCTGACATGTTTTTCAACTGCTTACACCTTTACAACTTTTCCCCCTTTTTTCCCCAAGCTTTACACACAAATCCAAGAATTGCACACACAAAATGCATCAGATCTCTTGCAAAATAAAGAACTGCATTCAAAATATCACAAACACATCTCAAAAGCAAACACCTTTGTCATTATATTAATTGTTGTTAGTTTTTTGTGGTAGGCCTACACAGAAAATTATGTGTTGTGTTTTGCAAAAAGTGTTGAAATTGAAAACTGAGTCAAAGGTTAAGAATTACTGTATGGTGTTTCAGATTTGGTGTATGGTTCTGTTGTTTGAGTATCAGTTTTCAGAAATTGTGTGACAAGTAAAGATTTTGTGTGTAAGCAGTTGAAAAAAAGTAGGGTAAATGTACTCATTCTTATTAAACAACTTTGTTCTGCACTAATACAAATATTACTAATTTTTTTCAAAGTATTTTCAAAAATATTATTATTACGATTAGGGCTACTCTCCGAAATAACATGAAGGCCGTTTGCAGCATGAGGCAAATTAAGATACGCCTAGCAGGTAATGGGACACACCTTTCAATACAGAAACAGGGAAACATCAACTTAAGCACTCACTTTGACAACCTTTTTAATGTCAAGTTATCAACTGTACTTCAGTAGAATGTTTGTGGCCAACATCTTAAACGTTAGCTAAAAGATTCTGAAAAGACTTCACCTTAAATAGTTAACGTTACATAGACATGTAACGTTCAATGATGCTACTAGAAACAATGCGGAGGAAGGGCTGTATATAAATATAAATATAAAAATTTCCTTTTTTTGGAAATAGGCTCATTCTCCAACTCCCTCAGAGTTATTAAGTTGAGTTTTACCGTTTTGGAATCCATTCAGCCGATCTCCGGTTCTGGCGGTACCACTTTTAGCATAGCTTAGCATAGTTCATTGAATCCAATTAGACCAGTAGCATCGCGTTCAAAAATGACCAAAGAGTTTTGATATTTTTCCTATTTAAAACTTGACTCCTCTGTAGTTATATCGTGTACTAAGACCAGCAGAAAGTAAAAAGTTGCAATTTTCTAGGCCGATATGATTAGGAACTATTCTCTCATTCCAGCGTAATAATCAAGAAACTTTGCTGCCGTAAAATGGGTGCAGCAGGCGCAGTGATATTACGCAGCATCTGAAATTAGTCCCCGGCTATAACTTCCAACGTGAGTGTAGGCCATAAGGTGAACCGAGAAAATGTGTTTGTATAATGAATCTTGTTCCGACCTCTGTCATCTACCTACTGTTTATTTCATAAAATAAGTGTACGAACCTTTAAACTATGATTGATATATCCACATTGTGGAGTATTAAAATGTATGTTTTTTATTATTTCAGAAAAGAAAAAGTGATATTACATGTAATAATCATTTTTTAAGGCTCCAATTGTGTTCTGTTATTTTCAATGACACGCTGTTCGGTACAAGTACAGTTCTATAAGCCAATGACTGTTGAGTTTTGGGATTGCGTAATAGCACGAGCGCACCTGGAAGCAGGAAGAAAAAGGAGAAGCGGATAGCAGACGGCGAGGAGCAGCTGTGGTTTTCGGCTTGCGCGAAAAAAAGTTTGTTCGTGTTCAGCATGTGATGCAGATCACCTGAGTTCATCGGGGACTTCAAGCGAATGAAATTTGTGGGTTGGCGCTGTCCGTGATTTTCCCTTTGTTTTGGATATTCTCATCGGATGTACGTGAGCGATTGAACAACCTAACGCAACCTAAATATGAAAGTGCACCAACGAGCTGGGCCCCAACGATACACATACGGATGACTGTGTTGTTGTTTTTTTGTTTTTCTTTGTTTAGGCGCCCATGCAAATAGTGTAAAAAAATAAATGCTTAGTTTTGTTTTAAATTCATGCTTTGGCTGGCAGTTGATTATTTTTCTACATTATAGTTAGTTTATTTAGCAAGTGTTAAAATCCCTAAAACATTTATTAAGAATTAAGAATTCATTGGTGTGGTAAAAAGTTACCGTATTACATTTAAATAAAATAAACAACTACCGGCTTAATTCACCATTCAAATGCCGGGAATCCAGGTTACTGTTGATTAAATCGAAATTAAACCTTAGGATTGCTAAAAAGGGGTTACATAAGTGCGTTCGTAATGAGTTCGAAAGTAAAAGTTCTCCTTTTGTAATCCTGCAGTTTTGTTATAATCTATGTTTTAATTAGGGACTAGTTCGTTTTGAGCATAACAACAAAAGTAGTAAAACGGCTGTCACATGATCGTTTTAGACCAATGCGGTGGCTGCATTTAGTAAACAAATCCACTATGGCGGCCTACATGGGCTCAGAGAGTAGCAGCGACGATGAAGAAAATACTCCTGAAACTCCTTCAAAACAGAGTAAAAGTGTACATAAACAGTGCTACCTGCATTTAACATCCAGAAAACAGGAACAGGATTTTACACTTATGGGATGGAATACTTACAGGGATGCCATCACAAAGTGGCTTGGATTGCAGGGTGAAAGTCGAGCATTGGCAGACATATATAAACCTTGCCGCGATATTGAGTTTCACAATATTCCCGAAGACGCTGCCTTTCACTCTACGTGCTACAGGCGGTTTATAGATAAAAGACGGATGGAATTAGCTGAGAGATGGATTGGACGTGAGCAGATTGAAGCTGAAGATGCTGACAAACTCAAGGATATGCCGTTGGGTATCTCCAGCTCAAAAGACACTGCAAAGAAGAAACTTAGGTCAAGAACAGGCCTGGTTTCCCCCAGCTGGGGTTTCATGCCCCTACCAAGTGCAACATCTGTTGTGCTGGGACCAAGACTGGTGTAAATATTACTCATAAAAATTGTGTCTTTGTGTAAATGTTTATCTTAGACTCAAAGTTTTTACCCAACTGCTATAACATCTCTTCATGCTGCTAAAAATAATGTGCAATAACCACTTTTAAAGCTGCTTGAAATAATATGCCTTTTTTTGCTGCTCATGTACAGTGGGTATGGAAAGACCAGAACCCTTCCTAGAGCTGGCTGTCCGGCCAAACTGAGCTATCGGGAGAGAAGAGCCTTGGTGAGAGAGGTAAAGAAGAACCCAAAGATCACTGTGGCTAAGCTCCAGAGATGCAGTCGGGAGATGGGAGAAAGTTGTAGAAAGTCAACCATCACTGCAGCCCTCCACCAGTCGGGGCTTTATGGCAGAGTGGCCCAACGGAAGCCTCTCCTCAGTGCAAGACACATAAAAGCCCGCATGGAGTTTGCTAAAAAACACCTGAAGGACTCCAAGATGGTGAGAAATAAGATTCTCTGGTGAGACCAAGATAGAACTTTTTGGCCTTAATTCTAAGCGGTATGTGTGGAGAAAACCAGGCACTGCTCATCACCTGTCCAATACAATCCCAACAGTGAAGCATGGTGGTGGCAGCATCATACTGTGGGGGTGTTTTTCAGCTGCAGGGACAGGACGACTAGTTGCAATCAAGAGAAAGATGAATGCGGCCAAGTACAGGGATATCCTGGATGAAAACCTTCTCCAGAGTGCTCAGGACCTCAGACTGGGCCGAAGGTTCACCTTCCAACAAGACAATGACCCTAAGCACACAGCTAAAATAACGAAGGACTGGCTTCACAACAACTCCATGACTGTTCTTGAATGGCCCAGCCAAAGCCCTGACTTAAACCCAATTAAGCATCTCTGGAGAGACCTGAAAATGGCTGTCCACCAACGTTTACCATCCAACCTGACAGAACTGGAGAGGATCTGCAAGGAGGAATGGCAGAGGATCCCCAAATTCAGGTGTGAAAAACTTTCCCAAAAAGACTCATGGCTGTATTAGATCAAAAGGGTGCTTCTACTAAATACTGAGCAAAGGGTCTAAATACTTAGGACCATGTGATATTTCAGTTTTTCTTTTTTAATCTGCAAAAATGTCAACAATTCTGTGTTATGGGGTGCTGTGTGTACATTAATGAGGAAAAAAATGAACTTAAATGATTTTAGCAAATGGCTGCAATAACAAAGAGTGAAAAATTTAAGGGGGTCTGCATACTTTCCGTACCCACTGTATATGTGTATGTATGCTCATGCTGCTGTCTTAGACTCAATGAAGGATGCACAGACTGGAGTACACTTTACATTTTGTTGTACCTGTGACAATGACAATAAACAGCTATTCCATTCTATCGTCATGTTCATAAAGGTGATAATTTCACAACTGCTCTTAAGGTTCACAAGTAATAATAATAAACCTAAAAACAGACGTATCTGCATATGATTGTTTTATTCATATTCATTCATTACATTACAGTAATTAATCAGATAATTTCATCCAAACCTACTTAAGTGAATTTAGATAAGCAAGACAACTGCTAGTCCCATAGATAGATTGACAGACAGACAGACTTTTTTTTATCCAGCAATGGTATCCATAGTGCAAGAGAGTGTCAGTGCAAGTACATTACCAGTGCAAATCCTACATTACACGGTTTAAGTTGCATACTGTCCATACAGACAAATTGACAGACCAGCTTGCCTGTATAGTCAATATAGGACTTACACCACACGGGGCAATGGCTAATATAGCCAGTAACGAAGTCAACATAGCATAATATACAAGCATCCACGAGCATAATTTGTGCTGAAATACCAACACTAGATGAAATCTTTAAAAACACAGTGCTATATGCTGTAAAAGGACTGAACAGGGTACGTACAACTATGCACCATAAATTATGGTGAGTACACATGACACATGGGTTATAGCCACTGCTTGTGGAAAAACACAGGTTTTGTCCAGTTATGGAAACAATAACAGCATTTTTTCCGAGTTCACCTAATTGTCTAGTTGCCTCTTGATTCGTTATTGGCATGACATGCAGAGCGTGTTGTCTATAATCCTTTTTGCTCACGCATGTAGGACTTTCAGGAGTATTTTCGTCATCGACGCTTCTACTCTCTGAGTCCTTGTAGGCCGCCATAATGGATTTGTTTACTAAATGCGGCCACCGCATTGGTCTAAAACGATCACGTGACAGCCGTTTTACTACTTTCTTCTTACGCTCAAAACGAACTAGTCCTCAATTTAAACATCGATTATAATAAAACTGTGGGATTACAAAAGGAGAACTTTTATTTTCGAACTCAGTACGAACATACTTATTTTATGAAGTAAACAGTACATAGATAACGAGATGAAACGAAAACACGGTTCACCTTATGGCCTATGGCACTAATTTAGCCGGGTACTAATTTCAGGCGCTGCGTGGTATCATTGCGCCTGCTGCCTCTTTGGTCAAAAACGATCACGTGACGGCTGTTTTAATACTTTCTTATTATGCTCAAAGCGAACTAGTCCTCTATTAAAACATTGATTATAAAAAAAAAAACAAGTAAACAATATGTAGATGCCAGAGGTCGGAACGAGATTCATTTTCTAAACACATTTTCTCGGTTCACCTTGGGTCCGTTTCAGAAAGGTGGTTAAGTGAAAACTCTGAGTATGTTAACCCTGAATTATGGGAAACTCTGAGTTTTCAGTTTCAGAAATGGAGATAACTCAAACCTGAGAATGCAGGGTAAGTCAAGCCAGTTTCTGAAAGAGAGTTAACCTATACTCCAAGTCAGTTACCGTGGTAACTTACTCTGTGAACCTAACCTGGTCGGGAGCAGGTTTTCTTCATTAAACCCGAAGTTTCTTTCGGTCTCCTCCCCTTTTTTCCGCCAACCCTCCAATCACAGGTGGAGCCACGAGTATTTACGACATGTTTAATATTCTGTTTAAATATTTAATTCATTCTTTCGGTACATTCATTCATTGCACATATTTCCGTCTTGCAGACTGTTTAAAAGTGAAAATGGCATGCCCTTTCATACAGAATCCTGTAGACGAGGAGGCTGCATTAATTTGCAGAGTTACATTTACGCCGATAGAGGATTTTGCGTCCCCGAGAGGATTTTTTTGTCATATCCTGATGCATTTTTGTATTTGAGCGATACAGTTTTTCTAGAGGTTAAATAAATATACGATATACAGATTGTAACTTGCCTTGTTCACACAGACTAATTACTCTAAGTCCAAGACAAAAGACAACCACTAAACAATTACTCTAGTGGCGTAGATGATAAGGCGTGTATCGCAGTCATTCTTGACGTGGTTGATCCAAGTTCAAATCCTTTTTTAGCTGAGCTTTTTTTCCTCCCTTTTCAAATGTCATATATCGGAAAGGCATTTATTTTCAATAAAAATGAAGGTCATTAGTAAGAAGGTATCGGGTGTGGTTAGGGTAGGTGTAGGGAAGGTTTATATTGTCCGGAAAAGGTGGCATCTATTTAATAATTTGAATTTAAATTATCATTTGCACGCAATGTTATTATTGTATACTGTTTTATAATGTAGTACAATATTAAGGTGCAGACAATTGCCACTATTTGCTATTATAAGTAGTATAAATAGCAGAAAATCCTGCATCTACCTAAAAATATTTAAAGTATTATAAATATTTAGGTATATTTAAAGTAGTATATATAGCATCTACCTTCTATTAACACTTAGTGTAAATAGCATTTTACACTGCAAACAGTATTTTACACTGCAAATAGCCGCTGCCTTTTTTTCCCGGGTGCTGTTGCCATGGTGAATCGTAATATCTGCGCTCTATTCATTAAGGCTTTTTATAGTCGTGGTGCACGCGGTTAACTCAGAGTCAACCTACTCAGAATTGATTTAACCAACTAATTTCAGCTGTTCTGAAACCGAAAACTCTGAGTTTCCAAACTCAGAGTAAGTCAACTCAGAGTTGAAGTTTAAACTCAGAGTTGGTTGAACCACCTTTCTGAAACGTGCCCCATATGGCCTATCAGTAAATTAAGCTAAAATTTTCACTTAACAGAAATCAAGTGATGCACTCACGTCTTTTTCTTTTACATTTTTATCAAAACTTCTAGTAATATTTACCTTAAAATGTCCGTCTTGCCAGGATTCAAACCAAATGCCCACATTCGTCGTTAGTTCGTTGTTCTTTCTCAACTTGACCAATTACCTATCGTTTGCCCGGACGCAACCATGTCAATGGCAGATTTGTATTCAAACTTTGACCGGCAAATTTAAACCGATGTTGCAGCGGTAATTAAAGGAGAAGTTACAATTACAAATTGTTAGCAGTAAGTTACCAGCCGATTATAAATTGTTCAAAAAGGAAGTACAAAACATACACAAGCAACGATGACCCTGAACCAAGGGCCACCAAGTATTTACGAACAAAAAAGGTAGGTAATTATTACTTAATTATAATCGTTATATTTATGTGGCATAACCCTAAGGGAATACAGATGTAGCACGACTACACCACCCTGGATGTTGGCCAGGGACCATATAAATTTCTTACTGGGCAACACAGGTCAGCCCACAGAAAAGTTAGCAAGAGACGTGGATATACCAAAAATAATTTTATTACAATAAAAACAGATTACAGATAGAGAGAAAAAGCTGATCAATATGCACAACAATCACAGAACACTTCACACATACAAGGGTGGGCGACTGAAGGCGTCGAGGACATCCACAGATACAAATACAGGAGCAGAGGCTTGGCAGCAGGACTTAGGGGCACAACAGGCCTGCACGACAAAGCACCCCTCACATATACCTGTGACACACACGCACGCAACCACAACCACTCCAACCAGCATTCGTGAAGAAAACACCACCACCAGGAATCTGCCACCACTGTCTTAGGCACTCAGCTTCTGTAACAAACAAAACCAGATCACACCCTTGAAATGACCCAGTCGCTCTATCACAGATTACCACAAAAAGTTACTCCACCCACACAATTTACCCCCCCAAAAGGAAGGACTAACCAAGGTTTAACTCAAATACAAAAATTAATAACAATACTAATAATAACAAGAAATTGCAATACCACACACACACACACACTAAAAACGATAACAAAACACAGTAGAACCAACTTCACATCCAACACACTCACACCAATAACCACATTTCACCATAAAGACACTAATCAAAACAAAAGGAAAAGAACAATTATACATAAAACGCACACAAACACACACGCACACAAAGTGTGGCTTGTGACGCCATACTGCCTCCCGCCCCACTTTATATATTCCCCCACTTCCCAATGATAGGACCATTGCTAATCGATCACCCAATCACTGGCGAGAGTCGCATAAAGAGCCTTAATGCCACATTTATACTATATGTAATATATTATAATATATTTAATATAATATTTATATTATTATAATTATTATTATAAGTAATAAATAATTGACTTATTTTATTGTTAGATTACTGTTATTATTATTTTGTTGTTGTTTTTGTTGATGATGATGTTCTATTATGTTCTATTATTGTGCTACTACTAATAATAAAAATAATGAAATCATTTTAGTTGATGTTAAAGTAGGTGTAGAGTGTAACTCTGATTAACATCTAATTTATTATGTCAGGTTTCACATAGAAGGACCTATAAAGTTTTCTTAGAAAAAGAGAACATAAAACAACATCCAGACTGTTTCTGCACACTGTCAAAGGTAAAAATCCCCCTCTATCTCTACAATGCTTATCTTAATAATTTAAAAATGCAAAAAAGTACTGTATAAATGCATACAAACACAAAATAGGTATATATTTTAATATATAGATTTATAAATCTAATAATGTGTTACTTTATTTTTGCTTTAGGTAATACATCAGTCTATTAACAATGAGGCAACCCTTACCACATGTAGAAAACCAATGAGATAATGTAAGATACATGTAAGAGTTTTGAATGAGTTCTCCCATTCACATTTTTGATGGGTTTGTACATTGCTAATTTTATGTACTTTTCCATATAGCCAATCATACAGGCAGCCTTACTTGAGCATGCAGGCAATGAGGGGAATTTTTCTCAGTCTGATGCTACCCAGGAACAGAGTCATTGAACAGCTGCACATCACAGGTAATGTTACACACGTGATGGACAACATCAGTTTACAATGGCACAATTACATATCAATGCATGACCCAGGTTGTGAAATACTTATAAAAATCACACTGTATAATCTTAGTGATGTAGGAATATCCTTTTTTTTTACTTTTCCATATAGCCAATCATACAGGCAGCCTTACTTGAGCATGCAGGCAATGAGGGGAATTTTTCACAGTCTGATGCTACCCAAGAACAGTCAGAGTCATTGAACAGCTGCACATCGCAGGTAATGTTACACACGTGATGGACAACATCAGTTTACAATGGCACAATTACATAATATCAATTTTATACATTAATATCAAGAGAGTTGTAGAGTCTCAAAGCAGCACATCACAGGTAAACACAAAATATTGTGGAGTCACTATCAAAAACAGTTTCTGCAGACTTAATCAAATTTAAGTCTATAATTGCTGTAACTATTAACCAAATCATTATGTACTTCAAACCAGTATGTACCACAGCATGTTTAAAATAAAAAAATCAAAATAATTAAGAATTAAAATTAAATTAAAAAGAATTCAAACAAAGAATTAAACTGATAGTTAAAAATATAATAACTATAGTGATGTTTCAATCATGATACCATTTAATAAAAATTAATTATTGACTAACCTGAAGCATGCTGTCATAAACTACATTACCCAGAACCCCATGCTGCGACCACGCCCACCACAGGTGGTGGCCATTATACTAAACATAAGCTCACCTTTGCTGCTGCTCTGGACGAAGTCTTGTTTTGCCCCGGCTAACGTCTCTGAGCATTCTCTCCTGTGGTTTCTGGTTTGTGTTTTTGGACTGCCTTCTCGTTTGCTGATTGTTTGCTGCCTGCCCTGACCCCTTGCCTGGTATTGTTTACGTTTTGGATTATCTATGTTGCCCCTATTTGCTGTGTTTTTGACCCTTGCCTGTTTCACACTGTGTTTTGTATAATAAAAGTTGCACATGGATCCTCTTGTGTCTGAGCATTTGTTACACATGCTATTAATTTAAACATGGAAAAATAACTGCCTGAAAATCTCTACTTGTTTTCAGGAGCCGCATAACGGTGATGTGTTGCTGTATCATGGATCATATTTTACCAAAGGCCAGAGTTTGCTGCTGCTGATGTCAATATGTGTTGCAACATAATCTAACAGGAATTGCCTTAGAACATCTTAAAAAATTTTAATGAACATTTTTGAGGGTTGGTACCTGAAACTGTATACCTTTTTAACAAACGTTATGGTGAGTTTAGACATTATGAACTTCATTTTTACTGTGTGTCATGTTGTAACTACTTGGTAACAAGAGAGAATAGCCTGATGTATTGTGCTGTCTGTGAGACAGTATTAAGCTTGTCATCACAGCTCAAAGACATTCTTCAAAATCAAAGTTTAACTTTGTCAAGACAGACTACAGCTGAGAAGTATGGTCTAAATGACATACAGGGTGGAGCTGAATATAGAAAATTGAGAGAAAATGGCCAATTAGGTGAATGTGACATAAGCTTACTGTGGAATTGTGATGGAATTCCCATTTTCAGAAGCTCAAATTACCAGGTGTGGCCCATTCAATGTCAGGCCATAGAACTACAGAAAAAACAATATCTGTGTCTCATGCATTTGGTTTGGTGAAAAGAAACCTATCATGCCTGTGCTGCTAACCCCTTTTGTGAATGAGCTGTGTTCTCTTGAGAGGGAAGGGTTAATTTGGAAAACTCACAGAATGTAGAGCACATTTCCAAGGTGTATGCACTAATATGTAGCTCTGACTCAGTTGCCTGCCCACTCCTAAGAAACACATAATTCAATGGACAACATGGGTGTGATTTCTGCTATCACATAGGTGGAGGTCCTTATCCATTTAGAAGACCAGAGCCTCTTTTCAGATCAGAAACTAAACATTATGAGCATGCTATGATAGCTACTATAGAACTCAAGGGTGTTAAAGGCCCATCAGAACTGATGCGGTACAAAAGTCTCAAATGATTAATGGTTTTGTCCCAGAATACCAGCATAGTATTTGTCTGGGTGTCACTTGACAACTGGCAACTCTTTGGCTGGACTCCACCAATCACAACAACGAGTGGTACATAGGCATGAAAGCAGATGTAATTGACCAAAAACTGTTGGCTATAAAACCTCCTGTAGAGATAACCAGAACACCCAGGTCATTACAAGACAAAAAAAAACGGAAAACGGAAAGGAAGTATTGGAAAGCATCAGAATGGCAGTCATTTCTTCTTTTCTATTCTTTGCCTATTCTAAATGGTGTTCTAATGAAGAAGTATTGGAACCACCTGTTTCTTTTAGTTTTTGCTTTGCATATACTTCTTCAGCAGCAGGTGAAACTCTGTGCAGTCAGTGTAGCGGAAATAGCACTAAAGAAGTTTGTGATTCAGTTTGAGGTGCTGTATGGCATTAAGAATGTGTGATTTAATGTACACTTGTTGACACACCTTGCTGAAAGTGTTAGGAACTGGGGTCCATTGTGGGCAACATCAACATTTTCATTTGAATCTTTTAACGGCACTTTCTTAAAGTACTTCAGTGGGACTACAGATGTCCCTGTTCGAGTTGTAAAGGGACTGGAAATGTCACTGTGTTTGATCTTCTTTCTGACACTGTATGTGCATCACGTCTTTGCCACTGAAGAATTGAATGGTGGTAAAGTGTATAACTGTTCTTCCTATTGGTGAGACACTCTATCATGCAGAAGGTTACAGCAGGTTAAAGAAAATAATAAATTCTATTGCAGAATTAAAAGATGGTATCTTGTGTAAAGTCTTGAGCTTAGTTTCTTTTGAAACTGACAGTGTAGTCATGCAGAATCTTGTAAAGTCAGGAAGACCATTGTGTAGGGACATTCAGTTAAATATTTTATCCAAGTTTGTGCATGAGGTGTCTGAAACCAATCATGTGTATGCTGTGAAAACCGACTCATTTAAAAGAAAATGTGTAATGGTAAAATTACAGGACAGTACATTTGTCATACCTCTCCCAAATAATGTAGAAAGGGACTAAATGGTGTGTACAGTATGTAACTGGTTAGGAATAAAAGTATCTAGTTATACACCATCTAAAACATTGAAAATGTGCTTTGAGCTAAATGCTTTCTTGTGCTGTACATAAATGTTATACCAATCCTTTGTATACTGTGAGTGAGCTTTAGATACTCAATGAAATCAATAAATGGATGTGTATATTTTCATAACACCATATGTAAGTACTGAGATCATTAAATAAAAATCTGTATATCAAACAGCTGTCTTGTGCTTTAAGATTTTGTACACAGTTAAATAGAACACATTATTACAAACTGTATGTTAAGTCAAGGTTCCCACACTGCCCCCTTTTGGCCATTAGTGGGAACCGTCACCCGAACTGTCACTTGAACTACAATTGCCAGCAGCCACCATACCTGGGGCTGACCACGCCCATGCCATCACACCTGTTTCCAATTTATGATCATTAAGACTCTGTATAAATACCACTTCTGGACATTACTTCTAGGCAAAGTTTGCTTTTTGCTCCTTTTTTTTTTTTTTTTGTCACTGTTGGATATTCTGTTATTATCCTGGTCTGTTATCTGGTTTTTGATTGTCTGCTACCTGCCTTGTCCCTAGTGATGGCAAAATAAGGATTTATGAACCAATGGGGCTTTCCAGCCCAAAGGTTCACCAAAAGGTTCATTACCCGAAGCCTCATTGAATTGCTTTCACTAGTGACACCTGCTGTGCAAAGTAATGTATGACAGACAAATCAATGAATCCTGAGCCAGAGTATCCTGGAATGTATGAAATAAACTATTTTTGCCACTCTGTCTTAATGAACATAAAAGTGTGTGTTTGTATGGGAATATTATTAATTGAGTGTTATGATGGTGAATACTTAAAATAAATCACATATAAAATTACAAATTAAAATAAAATATATCTACTGAAACTGAGTGCAAGAGTGCTTGTGGAACTGGGAGTGAAATGCACACACTGCGACAGCACAGTATGGGGAAAGGGACAAACATAACTTTTATTGGTTCTTGTTCAAAAAAAGAAGCTCAAAACCCACAAAGTTCCACGAGGTTCGAACCCTCTTTATGCAAAAGCGATACTCAAAACGAAACGATCACGTATCCCACAGAATCCGAGGCCTTGTTTGTCATCAGTCACGTGATTCTTATGCTAACGATACAAGCCTCGAACCGGGGCTTCATCTGGCACGCCCCTTTTTGCTCGACACAGATTTCGAAGCCTTGCTTTAAATCACACATCACTACTTGTCACTTTGCCTGCCCCTTGGATTACTCTCTTGTTTTGCTGCCTGCCCACGACCCCTGCCTGTCCCTGGATTACTCTCTTGTCTGCTGCCTGCCCTGACCTCTGCCTGTACCTGGTTTATGATTCTGCCTATTTTCTATTACTCCTGTTTGCTGGCCATTGACCTTGTGTTCCAATAAAATGCTACGTATGGATCCCTGTGTCTACGACCCTTCATTACACTGCACTGTGACTAAACACATTTAATATACATTAACGAATGTAATTTTAACCTAAACACACTTAATTTGAAATTTAAATAAATTATTTTAAATGTGCTTTAGTATATTGATAAATATCAAAATAAGTGTACTTATTTAAAACACAAAATTATAATTATGTAAAATGTATGTTTAAGTTATACCTAATTAGACATTATTATAAAGTGCAATTTTAAAAAGTGCACTTACGTATATTAAGAAATATTGTCATTAAAGTGTACTCTCTTTAAGTACACTTAAGTGGCCTTTAATTTAAATTATATTGTATTATCTGTAAGTACATTTTTTTAAAATTATACTTTTAATATTTGAAGTACACAAAAGTACAATTTTAATGCAATTAAGCACACTTCTTAAACAACATAAGTAAAAGGTGGAACAATACATGCTACTGATGCACAAATTAAGGTAATATTTGTCGACAGCACAGATAATTTGAGGGTTAGACAGGCCAATTCATAAAAATGGACTGGACTTGGCGCCGGGCTCTGGGACGCCCGGACTGGACTTGGCGCCGGGCTCTGGGACGCCCGGACTGGACTTGGCGCCGGGATCCTGTGTGCTTTCTGATGGCAGCTTTTGGATGTTGCAATTGAGAACTGTCCGAGTCTTGAGAGCCTTTCTTCTTGAGGTGGCTTTATGCTTGTTAAAGGCCTTCTGTGTCAGATCACAAAGGTGATAAATAGTCATTATGTGGGGGCAGGCCATGACCCCTAAATGATGACTCACAATAGAGTGTAAATGTCTGAGGAACAGGCTCTTAAAGTTGACGTCCTCACCCATCTCAGGTTCATTGCGAGCGCTGAAGTAGGCTTGTCTGAGTCTGTTAAGGTAAGCAAGCATGGGGAGTTCCCTGTCGACCCTGCTTGGTGTCCAGTGTACTCTGTACTTGGCTGAGGGACTTTGCCCTGCTGACATGGTGTAAAGAAGGGGGAGATTTCTCCCCACATGGTTCTCTTTGCTGCATGTAAGAGTAGTTTATCTTTCTCTGGACCATTTCAAGCTTGTCTTTGGTGCTGTCCAGCCGCTGGGTCAGGGCTTCTGTTTTGGCTCTGGATGCTTTCAGGTGACCCTCATAGGCCGTAATTCTGGGCTGTTTTTAACAGTGACTTTGTGTCAAGGAGTCTGGCAGCGTTTTCCAGGTGCTCTCATTGTTCAGCAGCTTTAAGAGCATTTTGAAGTCTCTTAATCTCCTTCTGTAATTCCATTCTACCAGACGGCCTTTGTCTGTCTTGTGCCTCGTTCTTTAACTGGGTAATGCAGTTTTGAGCATGTGTTAGTTCCGCTTAAGACTTTGTGGCTCTGAGCTTTAGGTTGAGCATCTGAGACATTTTGGTGGTAAGAATGGAGGCAAGCCAATAATGCAAGACCATACAAGGGGACTAAGGGTGCAGTGGTACAGCCAAGTGTCTAGTGCACAGCTAGGCTGGCTAGTGTATGCCAACTAATGTAGTATAATGAAGTAAACTAATGAAGTATTCTACTTTTATTATCTTAGCTGTAAACAGCAGATGCTGAGATTTGTGTAAGTCTGAGTATGTTTGCTGCACAGGGTGCGAACAAAGGTTTACCTAAGGACTTAAGGCTGTTCTAATTATCCAATTAAAACTCAGATTTACTGATGGTTCTCAACAAGCTTGGTCTTTAAAGTGGTGAAGAAGGACAAAGAAATGAGAAGAGAGTTGTCCCATACAGATTATTCCTATTAGTGTTGCTCAACTTATAGTTGTGACCTAATAATCATCTAGATTACTTATGAAGCAGGCTCATACTATTTGAGCAACGGTTAAGAATAAACAAAATCTAGGAAGAGAGAAAAAAATAGGTAAATAGATTAAATGGAAGAATGAAAAATATCTTGCTGCTAATAATACTGAATAAGCAAACAGGGGTTAACTGAGAATAAAATTGGGATAATCAATAGCACCAGTAATCAATCAAGTTTGTTGGGCATCACTGTTTGGTGGGTTATTATGGCTGCTGCGTGTTCAGCTCCCATGCCTACCGTACCATGTGTGTGCCCATCTCTAAAGTAGTAGTTAATCAGTGTGCTATTAACAATTACCAATAACTATCAATTTTCCTTGGGTAAACAGTTACATTTTAATTAATCTTTTAATTAAATAAATAATAGCCTTCCCAAAATAATGCACCACCAAAATAAAATGGTGAAGTTACAGAACAAAGATCATTGCAAAAGCAGCAGGGAAGTACCTAGACATGGAAGAGTTGTCAGTAGAACATATACACAAAACACTAACAGCAGGGATATTTGATACTCGGTCAACAAGTGGGGGTGGATTTTGATGATGATATCTGTTTTACAATGGAATGCCAGGTGTCTAATTACAAATAGACAAGAGTTTAAACAATTTATTAAGGAGCAATCAGTTAAACCGAACATTATTTGTATACAGGAATCTTGGTTAAAACCCTCTTTTGATTTTATAGTAAAAGGATACACTGCAGTACGTAAAGATAGAACTCCTCCAGCAGGAGGGGGAATAGTGACCTTTATTCATCAAGGTATAAATTACAGAACCATCAACACCAATAAAGAAATCTAAGTGGTTATAATTGCGCATTAACCTGGCATAGGATCCTGGGGACTCCAGATGCTGGAGGATGAAGTGGGGGGCCATGTTTACAGTATCGTCTACAGATCTGTTGGCTCTGTAGGAGGGTCTGTGAAGAGGGTCTGTGATGTCCTTGAGATGGGACAAGACGAGGCGCTCAAAAGACTTCATGACCACAGAGGTCAAAGCGATGGGTCTGTAGTCATTAAGTCCTGTAATCCTCGTCTTTTTAGGGACTGGAATAATTTCTGAGGTTTTAAAACAGGCTGGCACATGGCAGGTCTCCAGTGAGGTGTTAAAAATGTTAGTGAACACTGGAGACAGCTGGTTGGCACAGTGCTTTAGGGTGGAGGGGGAGACAGCGTCCGGGCCCGCAGCTTTGCATACAAATAGTATGTCTTCAAGATGGAAGAGGTACTAGATATGTAGTGCGTGGAGCAGAATTGGCTATTGATCTTACCCTGGTATCACAACAATTAGCAGGGTCTAGTTTATGGAAAGTATGCAATAAAACCTCACTGGGTAGTG
Organism: Ambastaia sidthimunki; assembly: GCA_036877625.1. Taxonomy (NCBI): domain Eukaryota; kingdom Metazoa; phylum Chordata; class Actinopteri; order Cypriniformes; family Botiidae; genus Ambastaia; species Ambastaia sidthimunki. Next base: position 18,823 of record JAZGTK010004780.1, read on the forward strand.
ATCATTATCCTATACTGATATGAATATAGAAAATATAAAAATTGAAGAAAACTGGATACAGAGATGGAAAATGAGAGAAGCTAATTGGGAGTTGTATAGTTATAAAGCAAGTAACAAATTGATTAAGGTAATGTCGGATATAAGCGATGATATAGATGAATTAAATAACATTATTATAAATATTATAAATGAAACAGCAGAAGAGACTATAGGTAAAACAACTGGGGTAAGGAAAAAGAAAATGGTACCATGGTGGTCAGATGAATGCAAGGAAGCAGTCAAAAACAGGAGTAAAGCTTTTAAAACTGTTAAAACAAATAATTCATTAAATAATTTAATGGAGTATAAAAGAGAACAGGCAAAAGGCAAAAGATCTATAAGAGAAGCTAAAAGAAATTATTGGAGAGATTTTTGCAATAATATTGGGGAATTAAAGTCAATGAGATCTGAGGAATGTTTAGAAAGATGGGAGGAATAAGAAGGAAGGACTGCACTGAAGCAGTAACTAATGGAGATAAAGCTGAGATGCTTGCATAGGCTTTTGTGAGGACACACATCTCACAGAATCTTTCAAATGAGGAGTTGTCTAAAAGAATGAGGATAATTAAGAAGAACGAAAGTAGGCTAGGAGCAAAAGATGAAAAGGTGAAAAGTCCAATAGAAGCAAATTTTACTTAGTTTGAACTTAAGAGAGCGATGATAGGTGTTAAAAATACTTCACCAGGGAAAGATGGCATGTTATAAAATGATTAAGCATCTTTCAGATGTAGCCAAAAATGTGATCTTATCACTCTACAATAAAATTTGGGAACAAAGAAAGATACCCATTGGATGGAAACATTCAGTAGTAGTCCCTATAGGAAAACCTGGAAAGGACAAAACAGATGTTAAAAGTTACAGACCAATAGCTTTAACATCAAATCTATGTAAACTTATGGAAATAATGATAAAAAGAAGGTTATCATATGTACTGGAAAAGAACGGATTTATCACACCATATCAGAGTGGGTTTTGTACTGGGAGAACAACCATGGACTCTGTAGTCTGCCTAGAGAACGTAATAAGAAAAGCACAGATCAACAAAGAATCAGTACTGGCAACTTTCTTTTCTATAGAAAAAGCATACGATATGCTCTGGAATGAAGGGCTTTTAATCAAGTTAAATAAAATGGAAATAGGAGGAAAAATGTTCAATTGGATTAGAGACTTTTTAAAGGGAAGAACTATAGAGGTCAGAGTAGGGTCAATGTCATCAAACATATATTCGATAGAAAATGGCACCCCACAGGGAAGTGTATGTAGCCCTATACTGTTCAATGTTATGATTAATGATGTGTTTGAGGGAGTGGACCAAAGGATATGCTGATGATGGGACAAAATATTGTAGAAAAAACTCAGTTTATATGTTTTTACCTTACCTTGTTGCAAAACCGTAAGCCTGAGCAAAATCCCACCCTGGTTATTTTCCTTCCCCATAGTTAACTTGGAAACAAGAAACAAAGATAAATCAAGTGGATTTTTACAAAATGTCCAGCAGTATATAGACATGTATAGTGACACAGTACAAATATACGCTGATGCATCTAAAGAAACATCTGGTAGAACAGGAGCAGCAGTATACATTCCAAAATATAAGGTAGTAATCCAAAAAATGAACCACAGATCATCTCTCTGTCTTTTCTGCTGAAATGATGGCAATTCTATTGGCTTTGCAGTGGGTGGAGGAGGTCAAGCCTAATAAGGTAGTCATTTGTACAGATTTCATGTCATCTTTAACATGCATCCAAAGTGAAAAGTCCAAATGCAGACAAGATTTGCTAGACGAAGTGCACCAGCAATTTTTTAAAAGTAGTCAACAAAAGGTTTTTATCCTGTTTACTTGGACCCCAGTACATACAGGCATTGAGGGCAATGAAAAGGTGGATAAGTTGGCAAAGGAAGCTTTGAAGGCAGATCAAGTGGAGATACAAGTCCTACTTAGCAGACCTGAAATCAAAACAATAATCAAAGAGGGCATTAATAATCTCTGGCAAGAAAAGTGGGATGAGTAGGAGAAGGGCAGATATTTATGTGGTATTCAAAAAGAAATAACAGTTAAGAAGAGCATAATGTTGAAAAGGCAGGAAGAAACATGGTTCACAAGGCTAAGAATAGGACACACAAGCTTAAACAGTGGCTTACAGGAAAACACCAGAATGGGTTATGCACACACTGCAAAGAAATAGAAGATGTTAAGCATATACTCCTATCATGTAAACAATATTCTGAAGAAAGGGAAAAGCTCAAGAAAATAACAAAAAATTCACTGACATTAAATAGCCTATTGGGCCTTCCCGGTACACCAGTCACAATCAAAGCAGTCATTACATTCCTGAAAGAAACAGAGATAGCAAGTAGGATTTAGCTTCTATAAAAAAGAAAAGAGATCACACCTCAGTCCAGAAAATGGCGGTAATGCACGTAGTCTGCAAGCTGCCAATAAAAACTACAGAAGAAGAAGAAGACGGAGGAGGAGGAGTTGAACCCGGAAGTTCGCCTAGCGTCCCCCTTGACAAGATGTTGTCATGGAGACTAGTGCACGAAAGTCCAATTCAAATATTTTATAGGGAGCATATGAACAATTTGTTACAATGTTGCACTTTATTTTTCATTCATTCATTCAAGACTTAATCCATTCGTTGAGTCGAAAGCAAAACGTGTTTATGTATGCTCTCGTGCTGTGAGCGTGAGCATTTCTACTTTCAAAACTAAAGTTTTAGTTTTTCACTTTTACAACAGTTGTGCAAGAATGCATCTTGCGCACGAATACTAAAGCACAGTATCGCATTTAATTCAGTTCGGCGAGTAAAACACAGAAATTACCACCAGGGTGCTATGCTTGCAGATACAGACTTAAAGTCTAGAATGGCATTGATCTGACCATAATTTAAAAGGCATGTAGAAAGAGGGACGTCGCTCAAATCTACATTCACACAATACTGAACAGAGATTCCTTCGTCAGAAACAGGTTAAACAATACTGCATTTTGGGATTCCTTCAGTTTCCAAATGCGGCTAATCTGGGATTTCTTTGTCAGAATAGATTTATGCATTAATTAATACTAAATGGGATTTCTTCGCCAAATCAGATTAACTTTACACTGATACCATTTAAAATATGCCAACATATGTTAAGGCTCTTTTAATCAGAGTAGAAATACCATTGCTATCTCTTTATCTATATATAAACAAGACACTGGTATGGACATAATGCGTATGCATGTCACGTCATTGATGTAATACATTGCTAAATCATGTAATACATTGATTTAGCACTCATATAGAGCATGTAGCAAAGATCAGCAGGATTAGGGACTCCAGATTATGAGTATGAACCACCACAACATTATGTGTGATACAAACAAGACTTTATTAACTACACTAAACACATACTACATACACAAAACACACATACAGTTTAGCATCTAAAAAGGTTAAGGCAGAGTAAAGATTAAAGTATAAGGTTATTGGAAAGCCAGCAGATCAACAACCTGAATGAACCATACATTTCTTAATCTCAGCACAACTCAGCAAAAGGGCTAATGGTAGGTAAAGCTCCAATTACTAAGACCAAGTGTGATACTTGCATGTCTTGTCCATTGAAAGAAGGTGTCCTGATGCAGTTAGTTGAGGCTCCAGTTGATCTTCACTGGATGTTGTTTTGATGAGAGAGAGAACCAGTTTGATGCAGAGGTCTTTGATGAATGGAAAGACTAGGCTGCAGCCTGGCACAAGCTTAGAGGTCTGCCGAGAACTTCTTCTAGCTCAGAATTCTTATCCTGTTGAGAGTCCTTAAAGGACTGTAGAAAATGGCCCAAGGAAAGGGCCAGGAAGAGTGGAAGCCAGGTGAAGGTGAGCCCAGAGCAGAGCAGAGAGTGTCAGAGAGAAGAGTGTCAGAGCGGCCTGTGTTCTTGGACACTGGTCTTTAAACTGTGAGGATGTTACGCCCTGGAGAGCTGTTTGATCCAACCAGAGGATATCCTCTTTGAGAGAAAGTTAACTTCCTTTGTCTTCCAAAATGCTGTTTTGCATATGGAATTTGATCGGCTATCGAGGGGAATCCTCTTAGAAGATTTATAAATCAAATCAAATCAAAACACTTTTATTATCACCATAGCACCTGTGCCTAGGTGAGTGAAATTCTTGGGAGCGTGCTCCAGACAGTGCAGAAACAGTTTACATATAGACAGTACCTTTACATACCCACAAGGACAATTTACATATAGACAATACTTTACATAACTGCAGATTTGTACAGATCTTGGAGTCATTGAACAATGTGTAATATACCAATGAGTAACATGATGAGTAATATACAATGGGTAATATACAATATAACTGTGTAATATACACAACCATATATTCAGTGCATTCGGTGTACTATTGACATATTTCCATTTGGTAGTACAAGTACAGGTTGAGCTTATTTTACGTATTAGCAGGTTGAGCAGATTATGCATAGACAAGTTTAAAGTGCAGTGCATGGCATGCCGTATAGTGGGTGTATGCTGTGGGGTGTATTAGTTCTTATTGTTCATTAGCCTGATAGCCTGAGGGAAAAAGCTATCCCTCAGTCGGCTAGTGCGGGATCGGATGCTGCGGAGACGTCTTTCTGAGGGCAGCAGAGACAGAAGTCTATGGGACGGGTGGCTGGAGTCACTGATGATCCTCCAGGCTTTTTTATACACTGCCTGCTGTAGATGTCCTGGAGGGAAGCTCACCTCCAACAATGTGGCGGGCAGTTCGCACAACCCTCTTCAGAGCTTTGCGGTTGCCAGCGGTGCTGTTTCCGAACCAGGCGGTGATGCAGCCAGTCAGGATGCTCTCCACAGTGCATATGTAGAATTTTCTGAGGATGCTG